>JAIPRL010000192.1:0-102036 GCA_025469235.1 Pemphigus obesinymphae
TTCAGAGTAATGTAATTCCAACAATTGTCTGTCCCGTCTAATATATTTCAATCAATTATAATTCCAGTACATTATTTTCCAATAATAATTTTTCCAAATATTGTCTGTTTATTCGATTCCATAATATGTTCGTTCCAATGTAAATCATTCCAGTAAATTATGCACTCCCCTCTATCTTTACATGAACAGAACTCATCTTTTGTCCTTAAAACGTGTTCTCCACATTTTATTCGTAATATTATCTCTTTTTTTTATATTTCTGGGTTCTGTATTTAAATTCTTCTAGTTTGTTAAAAATTGTTTATTATATTTTAAATTTATCTAGTATTTCTTTTTTTGGTTTAAGTTTTAAGTTTTAGTTATGTATCATTAAATTTGTTAATAGTTATAATGTGTATGTTTTACAAAAGCATTAATAAAAAAGAAAAAAAAATATTTGAAAATTTAAACTCAAACTTTTAAGTTAAATCAAAATTTCAAGGCAGACCAACAGGCTGGCCATAGGTTTTCAAGAAGGCCAAGGCCCGCTCGTGCTCACTTTTGGCTCCACCATTGCCGGTAATCGAATATACGATCATGTGCGGTACACAATTTTTCAGCCAGTGTCGACTTATGTTCTGACTTCTGTGTTATTATCGACCATGGTATTAGATGTTAGGATAACGATAATAGTATATGAAATCGGGAAGGCGAGACCGGTCGAAGATACTCGCCGTATCTTACCATATCTTATATGAAAAAACTGACGTACAGTTTAATTAAGCATACTATTTTGGGAAACGAAACCGGTTACGGTAAGATAATTGACGATCTATAGGAGATGACCAACGTCGGATTGTGACATATGAATGCGTACACTTGCAGGTGTGTCCAGAAAAACCAATTCTCGTCTTTCGATAAGGTTGGCAACCCCGACTGGGAGTACCTATATACCTATATAAGGGGGTGCTTTCTTGCCAAGAGAACCATACGGACCGAAAATGTCACACTACACAGTCTCCACGCCGCTTGTCGTGATACTGATTTTTCTCCTGTTAATACCCCTCTATTTTTGGGACTTATAGAAACACTTAGAATATTTTTCGTGTACTTATTTAATATATTTTTTAACCTATGGACCTGTGAATTATCACTATACGAATCCACACAATTATTTTACGTGGGCGTTTATTTAATATAATTATTATACCTATCGTTATTTAAAAGAAATCCACATGTTAAAATTAGACTATTTTTAATTGGAATATTTCGTTGTTTAACGAAATATTCGGTCGCCTTTCTCATGACGTGTACGCGAAGAAATATAACAGTTGTTTGAAATCATATGTACAGTAACAGAACAACCATTATCTGTCCGATAAGGGTTAAAATTCACAATTTAAGATAATGTGTAGCCATTGTAATATCTTCGTCAAAGGCCGGACGGGTGGCGGGGATCCGGTTAATCGTAAAACCATAAACCGTTCCAATATGATCATGTGCGGTACTCAATTTTTCGGCAAGTGAATCTTCTGTATTATTCTGTGGTAATATATGTATATATATATATATCTACTTCAATATTAATATATATCTGGTAAAATTAACCATTAGATACATTTAGTTTTATATAGTAAAATAACCGATTTTTTTGATTAACTCAACTAATATATATTGAACTATTTTATTTTAGTAATTTTAACTGTATAAATTAGTAAAACTTTTGGTAATTATAACCAGAATTCAGTTAATCTACACATATTTTTTTTAACTATTTTTTTTTTTTTTAGTAATTTTTTTTATTTGTAAAGTTAAGGTTTTCCGGACAAGGGATATTCCAGATTTTCCTGAATGTCCGAATATAAATTGGCGATAAACAGTAATTATTTCAATATTACATTCCGGTTAACTGTTGGTTTTATAGTTGTTTGAGTAGAATAGAAGTGTCACTTTAGCAGTCTCGGCCCCCGGGTAGTTCGCTGTTTGACAAAGTCGATTTGACAATGGCAATGGTAACGGGGTAGGCAAGTGTTGGACCCTGTACGCGGGCTTGCAGACCGATGAATAATTCAAAACGTTATCCGCACATGAATGTTTCGGGGTGACAAATAATAATAATTATTTGTTGCGGGCAAATAAATTGATTAGGGTATATGCGAAATTGAATACCAAATAAGCAATCGAACTCCGAAGTATACCTACGAAATTCTCAATGTATACAATTTATGTGTAGTACGCTTACATATATATTTCTGTTTTATTTTCTATTCTCGATTTTGTTACTTACGTAAATACAAATAGAATTATTCTACGATAATTCGCAATGCACCTAATGTAAGTTTTATATATATATATATTTATCAACTAGTCAAAACGAACGGTGACAAGAAGTCTAATAAACCGTAAAAAATGCACATTTAATCCTCCAAAAATATGGGTTACTATAAGACATTTTAGACTAAAAATCCCTATTGGCTGTTATTAAAATTATAGAGGAGAAATTTATGCCTAAAACATTTGCTCTGGATTCATGCCTGATGTATACAGGCATAGATAAACTTTTCCTCTAACATTTTCATAATAATTAATAAGTAATTTTACTCAGTACTAAATGCATTAGTTATTAATATTTGGATAGGGGTTATAATTTGTACAATGGCCTTTCAAGAAATTTCAGCTGTAGTTTTATATTATATTCCACTAAAAGTGGGCCGATGAAAACCAATGAGGTTACACCAAAGTTACAAAAGTCCTGATATACTTTCATTTTATAATTAAATTTTCGGATAACATATTAGCGTAATTCTTGATAATAAATTATTTTACAAAAATTAAATTTCATATAGGTATTATATATTAAATTTAGTTCTTGTAAAATAATTTAGATTATATATAAAAACATATAAATAATATATTTATTATATAAAAAATAATCATTTACAATATTTATTTTATAATATTACAAACAAAATAATTTGGTAAACGTTGATTAAGTTGGAACTGTTATTTTTTATTATCTCCACGCGTTTGGTAGCACGTTTCTTTTATTATAGGTACATTATATTTCATACTTTATTTGTCTACAGTCTACAGTGAATTTTAATACAGCCAAAGGAGCAAGAAGAAAAAACTCCATACATTTTCTTGGAATAATATGTTTCATTTTTTCAAATTTTAAAACATCTAAAATAGTAGGTATAATGTAAATACTAATAATTACGGACTAAAATAAAATAAAATATTATATTATGATATAATGGTATTCAGGGACAAATAATATATTTATAATATTGTACGAAAGTGTTGAATGAATATTATAATATATATATTCCTAATATTCCATACGTTAAATGTCCAACGGTTTCAATCGTCCATATATTCGTCAGATAACTGGACAGACTATTCGTTGAATATTTTTATTCGATAAATAAATTTCTGAATAAAGTGATGTGTTTTGCAATATAAACGTCTGTGGTTAATATTTGATTAAATGCTTAATTTTTTTTTTTTTTTTTTTAATGTAATGATGACAAATGTTAAAAAATGTAGAAATTGAAATCGAATTTTTAAATAGTTTTAATATAAAATATTAACAAATTAACCCAGACACAACCTAGGAAAGAGACTAACGATTTCAGACTTTTGTCAGAATTAAATTTGATTATCTCTAAGTGGTCGAATTTTCGTCCGAATTTTAGGTCTATAATGGTACAAATAATACAGTTCAAAAATATATAAAATATTAACCAGAACGAATATCCTATCAAAAATCTCTATATCAGAACATTTTTATTTTACTCCTTATACCAAAAAATGTGTATAGGTACGTATATATAAAAAAAAATGATAACTAAAAAAACTCATCATTGTAAAACTAATACATTGTTACATTCAGAATCTAATAATAATTTTAAGTTATAAATTAATTTTAGCATAGGTAGGTACATAGTTAGTAATACTTAGAACTTTTAAATAAATGAGAAATACAATAAAAATATAAACAATAACATTTATTTACACTATTTTATTGATTTAGAAAGACATAAGATATTTTATAAGATTTTTTTTGTGGATAAATAAATTGGCTTTTTTAAGCCAATGGCAATTGGGTTAATGAACTAGAAATTTTTCTAGATTTTTTTCTAAAGTATTCATTCAAAGATAAGTTACTTATTTAAATATTAGCATATTGTTTACAACAATTTTTCATATACAAATATAGGTTGGGTGTACATATATATATTTATAACTAATATACTATATTGGTAATTTGTATGCTATTAATAAAAAAAAAAAAAAAAAAAAAAAGATTATTTAATAATTTTACAAAAATTTACCTAAGTAGTTAATAATATTCGAATAAGAAAAAAAACTAACTTCAATACAAAAAGGAGACATTATAGCCTGACTAATGTCATAAAAATTAAAATAATAAAATATTTCATTAGGCACGTATACCTACGTACAAAAATGGTACACCATAGAAACGTAGACAGTAGGCTTAATTGCAGACTTCAATATTATATTCAGAATTTTTGTACTCCAGTACTCTTCCCCGACTCTTTTAAAAAACATTAGATTTTTCAATAACTAAAATTTTTATAAATTTTTATAATTTTTATACAACAAAGTAGGTAAAATAAGTCGCAAAAAGCGAAATAAACTCGTTAAATCTTTTTTTCTTTGTATTTTATATACCTACGTTATACTCTTTGAGTTATGTACCTATTACTTACCGACTACATTTTTTCCAGTTATATTATACGTACTTTACTTATTTATGATATTATAATTTCAAGTCACTGTAATATATATCTAATGATCAGTATAGGGGTTAATCAGCTGGTGAATGCAATTCAGTCGTTCGTAAGTTCACTAAAAGAACCCAAATGTATATACACTAAAAACTAGCTAAATATGCAGTAGAAAATAGAAATTATTAAATATAATTATTTACCAAATATCTCTTAAATATATCCAATCGCTAATATATATTAAACAAATATGCACCCAAAAATGTCGTATAATATGTATTGATACAAAAAAAAAAAAAATAGATTTATAAACAAACAATATATTTATATATATATTGAATTACCCTTGCATTGCCCGGATTAGATTGTTTTGTTTTAAATATTTTTTTAATCTTTATAGAAAATAGGTTTAACATAAGCAATCTTATGCAACTTCGTTTGCACCAGTGTTTAGTATTTTTCATATTCTATTTGCTTAATCCATTTTAATAAAATTTTAAAAAATATTTTATATATTTACAAATACTATAGAATTTGACAACAGTGCCACCTAGGGTACACAAACTTTTGCACAAGGTCAATTATTCATAAACTTCTCAGAAGGTTTTAATGGTCAATAATTCATGAACTTATGATTTTTTTCATTTAAAAAAATATTGGGGGGAGGGGGGTAAAATATTGGAGTTACATGTTATGATATGCGAAAAATCTTTAAAAATTAAAAAAAAAAATTTGTCAAAAAATAAAAAAAAATTTCCTAAAACCCTATTGCATCGCCATCCACCGAGTCCAATTGTTAATCTAAACCATTCAAGGACCCACTCTAACACACACAAAAAATTTCAATAAAATCGGTCCAATAAGTTTGAATACCTACACTGCACGGACAGAGGAAATATACACTGAACCAAATATCATTGGTAGAATTAACAATATACAATAATCAAATTTTAACAAACGAATATTTGTTGAAATAATACAATTTTCATTATTTTAATATATATATATATTGTTAAATTAATAAAAAATGTGTTTACAATAACTAATTCATTTTGTAAATTTCACTAAATATATAATATATGTCAGAATTTAATAAAAATAATTTGTAAAATGAGTACAGATTTCATTATTATAATAAAATATATTATTAAATTGAAAAAATATTCTGTTTAAATTGACTATTTTGATTAACAAATGGGCGTTTATTCTACTAAAAATTAAGAAGAAAGAAAGAAACACAAAATATTTATATTTGTTAATTCAAATAAATTTGTATTCAATTAGATAATTTTACCCAAGACATTGGTAAAAGATATCGTCAAATCAATAATACGTTTTGTTGTTTTGTTGTTTTACTGTTAAATTAACAAAATTAACAAATATTTTATTTCTAAATGAACAAATATTTTATTGGACGTATATAACAACCATATTATTAAATTAATCTATATTTTTATTGAATACACAGATATATTTAGTTCAGTGTATATATAAAGATATATATATATATATATATATAGATATTATAAACACAGTAAAAATTAACTAGTTGCTGTATATAGTATATAGGTATACCTATCATTTTACATATTTACATATAAAATTTTTACATATTTTTTTCCAAGCATTAAACTGTTAAAATTTTAATTTATAATAAAATATATTATATTAATTAATATGAAGAATTTAATTAAAAAATTACAATATAGGTACCTGATATACATGCACATTTTTATTTTTCGAAATGTATTGACTTTTAATTTCCAAAATGGGTGTTTATGTTATATAATATAAACCTATACCTACACTATTTTTTGTCATAAAATGTATGCTTTGTATAGTAATATTATAATATATTATGTTTTAAAGGCTAAAAGTCCCTCCCCAATTATATGAAATATGTCCTAAAAATGTCGACATTTTAATCACCACGTTGTGAAACGTATATCACGTGAGTATAATATTAAAATGTGATCTGTCAGTAATCAGAATTAGTTACTATTGAAATAGTTATTTATTTTTATATTTTAAAATACATTTGATCGTTCTTTGGCCAACTCCTATAGTATACATCACTGGCTATATTGCGTACACCGAAATATTGGGAGTTATTGTCATTTTCGTGATTTTTAATTTTTCAAAAACGAAGCGTTTTAAGGAGCACATGTATATACCTATATTGAAAACTAAAATCATTATTGTTATCACTTATCGAAATAGTTGCGAGTTGGCGATGGCGACGGCCATGATATTTCGTGTACGCCATCGTTGCGAGTACCTCTGGGCTGTTTTAAACAATAATTGAACCGGCTTACCGCGCGTAGTCGTCGTTATCGTCGCCAGTATACGTTGTAATGAAACTCTGGAGCGCAAAACTATTTAACAACTAATTAAAAGTCTAAAATAAATTTGGTTCGTATATATTATATGGCTTTTCGGGGAGGAGAGAGAATGTCATTCTAGCGGTTTTAATTTTGTTTCCCTCCGAAGAAATATATACTAACGCCACCCGTCGTTTTCGGTGTTCACGGTCGGTCAAATCTGAAAATCTTTCTTGCCGTCGTCGGCCGCAAATAATACGGCATAATAATGGCCCAAAACCAAATATAAATGATCTTGGCAGATCATAGAACCTTTACGTGTTGAAACTAATGGACACCTGCGAATGATACTCAAGCAGGGCATTGTACGCAAATAGGACGATGTAATTGGTAGGTATATTCGTGATAAATTTACCAAATTACACGTTCACCATTAATAATTTTAAAAAACTATTTTGATAATTTGATGAACTAAAAGAGAATAATATATACCCATTTTGAGTTTGATGACCTTTGTTTTAATTGTATATTTATTTGAATGTCACTAAAAAAGTAAGGTCATTTTGTGATATCGAATGATGATTTATATAATAATGACAAATTTGTAATGATTTCGTAAATACGAAATCGACATAATAATTTTTTATTTAAAAAATCAAAAATATATCAGTAGTTTTAAAATAATACCTAATAATAATGTAATTATATACTACTAAATTTATAGTAACAAAAAGTCAAAGTCACTTTTATAGTTTATAGTCATAATGTCATTATTTAGGCATTGAATTCATGAAAAATGTAATTAATCACATCTTTATTAATTGAGTAATAATTAATCATTAGTATTTTATTATTAATTAATTATATTTAATTTTGTTCATTTTATTAATTATAATTTTTCACATTGTCATCATTGTTAATATTAAAAATTATTTTTAATAAAAGACATAGTTCAAATGTAAATTAATTTAAAGTAAAAATGCTAAGAAAAAAAATATATATATCTTAAGAGTTCATTAGTTACTGGCAATTGATTTGAAAACAAAAATTCTATCATTAAATTAGGCATGTTTTTAAGTTTAATATGAACTAATTATAATACACTCATCTTTTGTAAGTTAAGAAAAAAAAAACATTTAAATTATATATATCACAATGTTCACATAATACACGTATAAAATGCTATAAAAAAAAATATATATATATAAGCTGATAGGGAACAGTGAGAAAATTTAAAAGCATAGGAGTAACAATGTCCTATGTGTAGGACCCAATTAAGGCAAGGAGACAATTTGACTATATGACTTATATTAATCTTTCAGTGCTATTTTTAAAATAATTAGAACATTTACTAATTTAGTGTAGGTAACAATAAAATTACACAATTTATAAGGGGATATACGAAAAAATCAGAGCGTGGGAACATACGCAAAAAGTGTATGAACAAACAATATATAGGTAAATTATAATATAGTTTATACTATATAATATAGTATATACTATATATAGCGTATAATAATCAGGATGTAATTGGACTATTTAACAGATGCAATAACTTTTTTACTATTGAATATTTTTAAGTTTTTATTTTTTTTTTTTAATTATTATTACAGCCTGGCGCTATAACTTAAATATTTTTTAATTAAATTTTAATGTTTAGAAACTCGAAATAAAAAGTGTATAATTTTATTTAAAATTGAAAAAAAAAATCAAGATAGCCATTTTGTTGGATTTAAAAAAAAAATTGATGTCAAAAACTTTTACTAGGTACCATTGAGTCGATTATTTTTAAACAATTTTTAAAGTTTGTGAAAATATGGATATTTTTGCCGCTTATGTATCCATCAATAGTAATTGCGGGATGCATTCAATATCGATAAATATTTTTTTCCATAAAATGCGGTCTGATTCATAATAACAATTTTATCATTTTAACAGCAAATATCATATTATCATAATAATGTTATGTTATTGTCGTCAAAAATTATTATTTAACAAATAACAATTTAAAACTATATAAAAATAACAATTTTCAGTGAGTTTAATTAATATTGACAATGAAAAATTAAATTATCAATTTATTTCCCTGTTACTTACATTTTATACTACATTTCTAAAAGTGCACTATATTTTGTGTAGGTACCTTTTAATATTAATGTCGATTTGTTGAAATTATCGATGGTATTTAATACACTGTGAATAAATTACTGTGATTGATTAAAATATTTTTGAATTTTTTAATAATACCTCCCACGTTATTTAATATTATATATTTAAAATGTATTGGTAGCGATGCCGTTCGTTAACAAAAAGTTTTCTACCTATATGATAATATTGGTACCATCATTGGTCATCCACAATTAATACTATTTATTATTATAATAATTATTGTAGTTTTAACTTTCGGTTCACTGAAATAATATACGATCTGTGTCTTATCAAAGTGTAATATTTAGCTATCGCCAACTAGTAGGTAGTATTACATAGTTTGATATAGGTAATAAACATATTATTATATTATGGGTGTAATATAAATTATAAGTATGTACCAATACATTTTTAAAAAAAACTGACTTATCTACATATATTAATTATAATTTGTAACATTGTACATTTAAAGTGCATTATATACCTACTAAAAGTAATATTATACATACAGTTTTATATGATTATATAAATCATTCATCTACAACTCTATTGAAGTAAGGCAAAGATAAATTACGAAACAAAATATATTTAAGGTTCACAATTTATTAGGTCACATTAAAATTAAAATTATTGACCAATTTTATTAGCTATAACAATATTAACGAATTATTTAAATTGTTATTTTTCCTTTTATTTTGATCCGTAAAATTTCAACCATATAATCGCTTAAAAAACAAGAAATATTAGAATTTACTTAACGGATTGCTTAAAGCAGAGTATTTGTGTAAATTCTAAAGTCAATTGGTAAATAAACAATATGTAAATCAAAACTCACAGTACAAAAAAGAAAGAAAAATAATTTGGATAAAAGTGGGTTTTTTCCCCTAAATCCGCCAAAAATTAAGTTAATATATTCGGACGTTTAAAAATTAACATTTAAAATTTTTGTGAAAATCGTGGAAAAAGAAATTAAAAAATGGGAAGGTCGTTTTAAAGTAGATTTCACGACGAATTCAGATCAGTTTTCAGAATCGTTATCGCATCACTAGGACAATCGGTATGTTGGAAATGGGATTTAGTGTCTTTTAAAAATATACAGTAGCAGTATTTATTGACACGCGCCTGTTCGTTGCGGGTGAACACACCACCATTATTATGCCGAACTTATGAAATTCATATATTTAATATAAATATAAGAAGGCAAATCATCACAGTCCATATAGGTCGACTTAAATATGCGAACTTTCGAGGAATCCTATATAGGAAATTTTCCATTTTGGGCCATGATCATAACGAGGATAATGTACTCGTACTATATAGAATATAAACTATAATATGTATATTCATTTTTTAAATTACTGTCCTAACTACTCAACCGTAATCTATGTTATGGTAGACTCGATCGAAATTGTTGTCGAAGTTTTTACCTAAATTACAATGAACTTTATAAGCCCTGTAAACGCTGGGCTCTATGAGAAATATTGCTACTGAATTTCGTTTTTCCTCTTCTATCAAGTCACTGCACTTTGTTCATTGGTTTGATCTATTTTAGAATACGGATCAATTATACGGTACTTATATACACTGCTGACGATGTCGGTCAGCTGTAAAGTGTGCATCGTACATTTTTCAGATTTGATAAATTTGTCCTCAGAATTATATCCTGTGTCTATAGTTGCTCAGGTTCCCTGTCTGATCGTACTAGTATTCACACTGATTCATGTTTTTCACTGAACTCAATTAATGGTAATATTGATTCTCTCCCACTATTTGCCGGGATAATTTTTCGTGTTTAGTCTCACTAGAATCGATATACAATCCCTATGTATAATATAAATTACACTGTATTCAGTCCACTGGTCGGGTTGACGAGTCTCCGGTTATGGGCACCCATCTATCTTTAGAAGTCGCTTTGAACATTATCCATGTTTGCCGTCTAAATTATATTTGTCGTTTTATTCTTATTGTATCTTGAAAATGTTTTCTGCGTAATTATTTACAAATTTCCATTTTATTTATTTATTTATTTATTTTTTTCACGTTTAGTATTTAAGAGGAAGTGATACCCGTATTTGCTGTCTCCGTTTAACCAAACTGATAATGTACGAAATTTACGTCCAACTACACTTGTATCACAAATTTGTCATTTATAATACTAGCTAGTTGATTAACCATTTAACTAAATTTATAGGTAAAATTGTTATCCGTGATGTAGCGTCATATTTTTTGCGAAATTTTAATTTTAAAGAAAAATATTTCTATTTTAACCAACGAGTTTTTAAAATAGTAATATCTCTTTACGAAATAAAAAAAAAAAAAAACCGTAAAAAGGACGATGCTACAGCACAGATAATGATTTCATCTACACATTTAGTTTTAGGTTAATTTACTCTATTACCTACTATTATATTAAAAACGACAAAACTGCGGACGAACCAATGCTGAACGTAAATGTCGCATATTAACAGTTGGTCAGACGGAGACAACAAACACGGTCATCACGTCCTGTTAATATTTAACATTTCGCCGTTTTTCGGCAATATTATGTACCTACGAACGGCTTTTATCCCGTCACGTGAATATAAAATATAAATACATAATAACGCTATACCGGCTGTAACTGGCCGCGGAAAAATAAACCGAAGATTTGCGTAGACTTGTCGTGAACACGTATAATAGGTACTTGTGTGGGTGTTCTCTGCTCCTCTGCACGACCGCGGAGGAATATTGCACGTCATTAGGACGAATGCTAACTATCTATATAAACTCGTTCGGCTGTAAGTGTTTTATACAGACGGTGGCGACGGCGGATTACCTGTACGCACCGGTGCTCCTATATAACAGCTACGAGCGCACGAGATCCAATCATTCGGTAATCCCTTATTGTCTCCGACCGACGTGTTCTTATATGCGACACGCGGCATGCTTCTCACCTAACCTCACACGGTGCACTAATGAAATAGAACGCGAACGACACGAGGCGAACTAAGTCTGTGTATCTGTATATGTGTATAATACGTATGCGTGTGTATTTGTACGTGTCTGCGTATTTATACCAATACAATGTGTGTCGTCATAGTATATAGACGCGCGACATTTTATTTTCCTCCATGGCGCGCACTCGAAAACTCACGAGGATTATCATTTGCCGTTTTGTCCCCGTTCGCTAATGCCCGCAGCACATCTCCTGACATAATACACGTACGTTGACGTGTCTTGACGACCTCTATCGCGCACACACTTGATATTCCTTCTCGATTAATCCGCATTCGACCGTTCTCGCCGCATATACGCCCATTCGCCAGACGTATATGCCGAGTCATGTGTCGTGGCGAAGGATCGGCTTACGGATACGGAAGTTTACGTTTTATGACGTTTTATCTATCATTTTTTTTTTTTTTTTTTTCTGCGAAAAACTGCTAAATAACTTTCAACCTACACGCGAAAGGAATTCGATATCTTGTTTATCCAGGGAGAGTAAAGAGTAAATACAGTAACGAGGTATCCTTGAAATATATAACCTGTATATCGTACCTATATATTATATATATGTATGTATTAGGTAAACACTCGTTCGCCTCGTGGAATTCAATCAGTGGCGTAACACAAAAATTTGGGCCCCCACCCGTAAAAATAAAAAAAAAGCCCTTAAAATATCTCTTATAGGTAAAACATAAACTGGATGTAAGACACTCAACTTATTTCATTCATTTTAAAACATTGAACTAACGTATCTGTGTATAACTTTTTTTAATTGCAATTATCATTGTTATTTTTTAATTAAGCTGTTAATTTATAATTACAAGTTACTTAATATTTATATAAATTTTTGTGATCTTCTTGCATTTTTCTCGGCAAACTTTTCAACCAGTATATTTATATTTAAACTGTGTATTTAATACTCAGTACACTAAAGTCTGATAAACGAGCTTGTGTCATAGAACTTCTTAGATAATTTTTTACTAATTTTAATTTGGAGAACGAACTTTCTGCTGTAGCTGAAGTCACTGGTATAGTAAGAAATAATTTTAAAACTGTGGCTACTTCTGGAACACTCTGTATCATGCAAATATTTTTAACAATCAATGATTTAGCTAATTCTTTGACGTTTGAAACTTCTTTTATATTTTGATATAACACTTTTTTGAATGAAAGCATTTGATGTACAAATAACAAAGAAAAATCGTTTGAATACTGTTCAACTAATTTTTTTGGGAAATTAGCAAGTTCTGTAACTGAATATTTTTGGGAAAAATAAATATAAACCTATTCACAATATTATTCATACTCATAAAACATGTGCACAGTTGTAGTATTAATATGTCTAAATTTGTGTAGAATACATTGATTTTGAAGATTTTTTTGGGATCAGTTAATTGTTGGTCAGTACAAAGTTCATCAAAAATATTTTTTGATTGTTTATTTCTTTTTTAGAAAGCGTCGTCATTGTGCCCCACTTTTTCGAATTTGTGATTGCTTCTGATTTTATTTTACTAAACTGATTTCTTAAATGTTCTAAATTACATAATGTATTATTAAGTAGTTCGTTCGCTTTTTCGACGTCAATGTTTATATTTTGTAAAATTTTGAAACAATATCAATTATATTAATTTTTTTCTGATATATAACAATATATATCAAGAATAATTAGAAATCTGTTTCTACAATAATTATTAAGGTCCCTGCAAACACGTCATTTCTAAGGGGTTATGCATAGGCAACTTTTCCGTCATCTGCGGGTGCGATTCGTCTGTGTGTGGGTAGTAAATGATTATTAGTATATGTGTGTATTCACCTCCGTCTTGCGACCAACGCACCGATCATATACTTTTTCGTGTGTGTGACTTCCCACCACGAATTAAGATAAACAGGATGCCGAACGGTACCTTATCAAGTAAAGACAGAATATTCTTTTTTCTCCAATTTGACTTATAGCGCTATTTTGTTGCGGTGGTGAATTGTGAACTAATACAGTGTGACGATTTATTCAGAATCCAGGACAATTTGTCAATCGAACATAATATTTTATTATTTATTTATATCTGTGGTGATAACCATGACAAAATGGTGATAACTGAATAACTCGTGTTGATGATAACTAATAGTTTTATTTACCGCATTAGTTCGAAATTTCTTCTCTGTCATCATTTAGCACTGCAAGTCAAATTGAGTAAAAAGAACATTTCAGACCGGGTAAAATAGTGATAACAGATCGCAGTTCAGCATCCTATATATCTTAATTCGTGCTTTCCCAGTATATCTATTACCGCTTCTTATCTGTAAAACGAACGAATACGATTATAGATATTAAAATTGTTATATTATAATAATCATAACTTTACAATATTTATTTATTTAAAATTTAACATCGCACGGGTAAATGTACTTTGACCGTTGAGGCTGCGGTCGTTTATTTAATTTATGAACGTAAAATAACTATACGCCTGACAAAAATTCAAGAACTTACAGTGGTTCGATATGAAAAATGTAAATGTATTTTAATTGGTGAACAAGTTTACTTTGCATCGGTCGGAGCACTTTTTCAAGTTTATCAAATTCTTGACGAAAATAAACATTTTAAATTTTATAAATTTGTCAATTTTCAATATTAGTTATAAATCAAAAAATACAATAAATATGCTTCGACCGATGCAAAGTAAACTCGTTCACCAATTCAAACATCTTTGTATTTTTCAAATCAAACTACTTACTAGAAGTACCTTAATTTTTGTCAATGGCATAGGTTGTTTTGATGAAAAATTGATGGGATTTGCAGGGGCCTCAATACATTTGTTATTCGTATTTTAATTGTTTTTTATTACCTGTTCTTACTGTCTTTCAAACATGGATGTAATTTTCGGAAGAAATCATTTTATTTTTTTTCTTCTTTTAATTTATTTTTTTGAGAATCAGATGAAATTTTATTTGCCTTTACGTTGCTAATATAATTATAATATATATTAATACATTATAAAATGTATGTAATTAAAAAAAAAAATATTGGGTATATTAAACACCTGGCAAATAAATTAAAATCGCACTAAAAAACTGGTTACTACAAACAAAAATATAAAAATATGTTGCATAATTGCATACAGATGTATTCTATACACGCAGCGTTATAAACTGTAGAGTGATAAATCGCTTTATCAATAACTATTATGAGTTTTTTCACGCGATAAGATTATTATTAATTATATTAAAGCGAACCATACACATTGTACAATAATACCATACACATTAATCGTAATGATGATCGAATCGTTTGTGAGATCGTATCAAACGAAGTTGTACAATCTGTCGTACGATTAATTGTATCGTGTATGGGATGCTTAAGAAATATTTACTGTACGGCGTATACATATAACAATAATTATAGATATAAATTAAAACTAATTTAATTTGAGAAAAGTTAATTCTTCAAAATACTTTTTTTTCTTAGAGTTCAATTTACTTTAGGGCTCTAATTTATCACGAACCCATTTATCGTGTCTTCATTAGATCGAAATTAATAAATTATTTATTTATTTTTTGATTATGAGCAATAAAATACAATAATGTGCATGTGTGGGTTTTAATAGGTTTGTAGAAGGAGTTTTTCCTGAGTCGAACAGGAGTTTTGGAGTAAATAACTTCATTGATAGAAAATTCGTTTGAAAAAGTACTTTTTAGTGATTATTTTCCCATTTTCCCAGTAATTTTCATGGGTCAGTAGAGGATGAACAAATAAACGTATTGAATTTTAAAGAAGTACAGTCATCAACAGATAAATTGGCATGGCGGCGGCGCGATAACGGAAAACCAGGGATTCTCCGTATTTGGATGTTATTACCGAATGTATCATAACATTTTTAAACGGATTTTTTTTTCAGTTTCCATATCACATTAATCTAGTAATTTTATCATTGTCAGCCGAAGTCGTTTATTTTTATACATTTACGATAATAAACAACTTGGTGTGGCGCGACGCGCGCCCGAAACACGTCGCGACTGGTTTGGGTCACACTTATAGAAAAGCACCGCCGCCGTGCCAATTTATCTGGCGACGACTGTACTATAGTCGGGACTCGGGAGAATGAAAAGTGGCTGCTGATGCGAACGACCCTGTCGGTTTACTTTCATCAAGGTAATACGTAAATTAGTTTTCAGTGATACACGGCCAAAATTGTGATATCGTTCCACAACCCGCCTAAAATAAAACTGCAATAGACAAAAGGTTACATTTGTACCCAGAACGAACCTAAAAAAGAAATAATAGAGATGTATAGAAAAGCGTAGCCGACCAAACGTTATACACAGACCGTGCGACTCGCACCTTAGGCGTGTCTTAGTTTTAAAACCACTTTTTATCAGGAAAAATATAGTTGCTAACATATTTGCAGACGACCACTATTCATTCTCCCGACTATAGATAATTTCTTTCGATTAACGATTCGAAGCGGAGTTCTGTATAGAATTATTTTCTGACTTATCATAGATTTCCATTATTTTCTTATAGTTTTCCATTACGCTTAAAAACTACATAGTAAATTAAAATACGAACCTTTTATAAAATACTATAAATATTTGTAATCCCAAATAGTGTATACATATGTATAAAAAACTGGTGAAATTTTATAAGAATTACGAAAAAGTTGTTAAAATATTTTGAAATTTTTACCACATCAATATATGGTGCTATAGTACATATTTAATGTTTATAATAATTTCTGAAATTATATGTATATAGTTTTGCAATTAATAAAAATGTTTGGACATTTTTCTTTACACAAAAAGAACTACTGAGAAAATAAAAAAATTACCTCTTTAAAGTACAAACTAGGATGAATCTGTTAATTCCTTCTACCCAAAACTTTATATAAGTATTATATATATATAAGTCGGGAACAATTGCATGTTTTTTGGTTATTTTTCTAATTTCTTTTGGTAGTTTTACTTTACTTTTAAGAAAAATATTAAGAAAATCAAAAAATTAACTTCAACTATATATCAACTTGAATGAATTCTCCATCAAAAACCTCTTTACCCCAATACCTATTTCTATTCAACTCTTTATAAAAAATTGCTCAGGTTATTTAAAATTAAAATTTTAGGAACTAAAAAGTAAAAAGACGGTCAGTAGAGGATGGAAGTACTGGCACTTCACTCGTAATGTGGGATTCTGATAGTGAATATATTGAATTTGAAAGCAGTGATAAATCATTACATTTTATAAAAACGATTATGAACGGACCTTTGGGTATAGTATGTTAAAAATATGTTACCAGATGACATTTTTATTTGTTATTTTCAATCATAAAATGTAGTTGTCTTTTACTTTTTAGAAAACTACTGAGAAAATCAAAAAATAACCTTTTTAAAGTACCAACTAGATTGCATTTTCCATCAAAACTTTATGGTTTTGGTGATTGGATAATTACACTGAGTACAATTATACAACATACGATATTGTAGGTATATTTGTTTATTTTTTTAAAACTAGTTTTGACCAATTTCGGGTACAATGTTTCAGGAAATTCTTTAGTATGAACTATACGAGCTACGTACTACGAAGTACGATTATAAAACGATAAGTATATATTGAAATAAATTCCTTTTAGCTTTTTGATTATTCGTAAAGTTTGAATTCATAGATATCGATTCATCTAAGATGTGAACCATTGGTAGTTCAAAAATCTGAAAAGTCGTTGGCCGTTACCTATATAATAAGTTTACTACGTATGTCTTGTATCGCAATGATAGGGATCCCTAAAACTTTATTCAAAAAACGTAATAAACCCTCGTTAGTTACGCATATGGGAATAGGGACCTATACAGACAGGTAAGTTTACGTTTTGGTATTATTTTATTTTATTTTTTTATTAGAAAAACTATCACGAGATGTAAATTCGATTTCATATCAGTATATTGTTTTATCTGTGTACGCTGTTTTCCAATCAATCGATTGCATTTGCACATTTCCTCGAATTGTCTATTACAGTTTTGTAATTCGGTATAATGCGTTTTCATAACCATTACAGTATAATTAGGTATGATAATACAATATTTATCCTTTTATATTATAATGAGCACACGTTAAAACCTATATAGTTGATTCGTCAGAAATCGTATTAGAGCGGTGTTCCGATCCGTAAAAAACGACAATGGCGTATATTGCGTATTCGTCGAAATATATTCATCTATATATTGTATAATAATATTAATATGTTTATCGTACGACCGATATTATGGAAACCTTTTTATCACGATAATGCTTGTCCATTTAATCAAACGGAATACCGTACTCAACATTTTCGTGTATAAACGTTATCGCATTTTCAAATACAAACGATTTGATTTTATCATTGACGAGTTTTGGTTTACTGTAGTAGGTATTTATCGTATAAAAATAAAATAGAAAATAATAATTCCGTACTTATTTTTATTGATTAATGTTTTTATCGGTACTTATATTTTATTCAAATTGGACTTTTTATGTCCACGTTAATAAAAAAGAGCCGAACAGATAGAATGTTTGACTACATTTTGATTACCCTATTATTGTGTTTATCACATTGCATTCAGAAGTTCATCGTGAATAAGTGTCGCAATCGAATAACATATCAATTTTAATGCCATCGTTTCACAAGTTTTTTTTTTATCAAATATTATGTCAAGATGGCACAACATATCCGGGTTTTAAGGAGTTTTGTATCTATTGGAAATTTTGAAGAAATTTTAAGAAATCTAACAATTTAAAAATGTTTAAATATAATATAAAAGTAATATAATGTATTAAGAGCCATTCAGATATTACGTTATTACACATTTGTCACCCTCTTGTCCACAAGCGGCAGATCTCTCATCCTTAATTACGTCATCGCATAAGTTATTCAATCATTCCTAAGATTAAGAATAAGGACCTTTTCTTATTTATAGTTATCATTCCTAATAAATGTTGACTACTCGTTTAAATTATATAATAATTTGCTAACGTCAGAATAGTTCTGACCTGACCTCTTTCTCAACTCCATTGTAAACAAATTTCAGCACACATTAAATCCCTTGTCTTCCTCCCTTAGGTGCTTACGTAATATTTGAACGGCCTTGTGATTTTTTATCATTATTTATTGTTGCATAGTCATGATTTTTGTTCAAAATCATCAATCATGTTCAGGAAAAATAAAAAAATGGCATTGAAAAGTTGCTTTAGAGTTAAAAAACCTATCATTAAATCAGTATAAAACAATATTTTGGAGTTTTTCTTATAAGAGGTTATACAATACTTTAGTTATATTTATCAATATTGTCTGTATAAAAAACCGTTTTGTTTTTATTTTTTTAAATGGCTTTAAGTTATTGTTATTTAATATTTTGTAAAACACCGATGAGATCGTCTCTAAAATGTTGGTCTTCTTTAGAGGGCGGTACAATGAAAAGTTAATCGTATGATATAATGCACCTCCATATTGCCAAAAATAGGGCTTCCCAGTGATTTTAGACTATAATATATGATAAATAGAAGTCATTTTATTTTCCTGTATAGGAGAAGCTCTTTTTCAAATAGTTTTTTAATAATTTTAATATTCGTTTAAAAAATTAAAACGAAAAATAAAATTACAAAATATTTTAGGAAATAAACATTTTACCTAAAATCACGATAAATATATGCACGAAAAATTAGAAAATACTTAAATTCGCACCAATAATTATAAAATGCATTATTTATAACTGCTATTCATATAAGTATATATCATGGCTAATGTTAACATTTGGATAATGTTGACATTAGCCGGATAATGAACATTAGTCAAATGTTAAGGGGATTGGAAGTGTTCATTTATTAAGGAGTTGTGTGTAGGCAATTACTTGAATTACTCACGTTACGCGATGTTTTTGTACGAGTAGTTGGTTTGTATATGAGTTTGGTTTTTAGTGTGTGTACATATACTTTTGGCATAATAATGGTGGTATGTTCACTCGCACTCACAGGCATATGTCAATAAATACAACTATCGTATTTGAAAAGACAATGAATCCCATTTCTAAAATACCGATTGTCCTTTAGTGAAACGATAAGGATTCTGAAAACTGGTCTGAATTCGTCGTGAAATCTACTTTAGAACGACTTTCCCGCTTTTTTATTTATTTTTCACTAGATTTTCACAAAATTTGAAAATGTTAGTTTTTAACATATTTACTTAATTTTAGGCGCACTTAGGAAGAAAAAATCAAAAAATGTGGAAAATTCGATCTTTACTCCGGGCACGTTAAGAGTGTACCCCGATTTCGAACGTAAACTCGTCCGCCACGCGCAGGTCGCTATTATACAACGTGACTGCAAATAACACGGGGTACACCGAGTTGTAGTGCTATTGTCCGTGCTGTTGTCCGTTCATATGCTGTACCATAAAGTACAGCCGACAGCGTAGGCTTCTACGCCGACAGTTCACGATCGGTATGGTGCGGTATTAAGGCGGTCGAATTTTTCCGGTCATTCTCTCCGGGGCCGCAGTATATGTATTTTAATTTGTCTCCCTTGCATGTTTCTTCAGTATGGAATACTTATTTTACCATTTTGGTGTTGAGTTACTTGTAGATTTATTTATATTTATTTATTTTACCGTTTTATACCATACTAAAAACAGTATTCAATATGTTATGTGTATATGAATTGTAAAACAACAGAAATAACAAACACCATTGTTAGGTACTTAGAATCTTTCTCTTGGATCGAGTTTGTTAATTGATACTTATTGAAAAACATTTACCCTATGATAAACTAATGAAAACTAAACTAATGAAATTAATGACATTCACATTACTTAAAATTTTAATAATCCAATGACCATTATTACCTAAAAATTAGGTATAATTATTAATAATTCGTCAGTAATATATTGGTTGTTTTGATGTTATTATTATCAATTATATTTGTTTTGATAATAAAATTGATAATGGCCGTGCCTTATTCGCGTCATCATTTGAACATAGTGTGTACAAATAGTAAATAAATATTGACGCTCTGTATGCCAGAATGGCGGTGTTCGACTATGGTGAGTTTGAGGGGTGGAAACCGTTCGCCGCCTGCACGACGGGGTACACTCTTAACGTGCCCGGAATATAAAGTAGACACTACGATAAATTCATTAAAATTTTTAGAGTCCTTATCGCATCACAAGATCCATCGGTACGTTAGAAATAGAAATGGTCTAAATTACTATGTTATGTGTGTGATAGAGAGAGACGGACAATCGTTGCTTCCAAACCCCTTAACATTAGCTGCCATGCATATTTTTAAAATCTTGGATAATGTTAAGAGGACTCCGCACACCCCATTTTTAAGGGGTTCTGTATAGGCAATATTTCAGATATTATAAGAAAAATAAAAAGATAACAATCAAAAAATATTTTAATATAATTTAAAAGTAATTATAAAGAGTAGTCCTGTGTCAGTACTACTAGTAAAATATTGTTTTCTATCAATTTTATAATAATTGTTTTAACTCTAAAATTATTTTAAAATTCCATTTCATTCGTTTTTACAAAATAAATATGTTTTTACAGTAGAAAATCTTCAGTGCAACGTCCTCTTAACATTATCCGGATAATATGACATTAGCCAATGCATTGTGGATGTCATAAAAATATTATTGAAATAGTAGTAGACACAATTTTTTTTTTACAATACATCACTAAAAGTACTTGAGGAGAAAGGGTGACCAAAACAATGATAATAATGATTAATTAATAGTGATAAATAAATATAAACTGACTAGGTACTCAAAACTTACAATCTGAATTAATTATTATAATTTTTTAAGTTTTTTTTTTATAATCCTAAATGTTTATTTAACCTGTTACCTACCCGACGTGATTTTTTTATAGCTGCAGCGAATCGGGGGATATTTTCAATTGAAGAGAACGGAGTTAGCTACAACGAGTGGAGTGAGCGTGGCCCAGTTATGAAATTTAAAGGCATGAAAGCGTATGAAATTAAAAATTTTTTACCATAATCCACGGTTCACTGGCTAATGTTAACATTAGCCGGATAATATTAAAGCTATGTGGTTATAATGATAATAGCCAAAATGCATGGCTTATTATCCGGCTAATGTCAACTTTATTTAAATTTTAACATTAGTCGTAACATATTTATACAGTACACACATGTGCTATAGATATAGCATATATATATATATATGTATAAACGTGTGTATTTGAAATAAATTATAGTGTATATGTTTTGAACTTTGAAATGAAAATCTATGTTTTAAATTTAAGCGTATCACGTGCATATATGTAGAATGTAGATATAAAGAAAAACTGTGAAGCCTGCAGGGTAGTCATTGTTTAAACGAAAATGAGTTTTAAATAAATTTATGTTTTGAAAACTTGTTGTAATTAAAGTAGTAAAGTACGATGACAATGCGATAAGGACCTGTGCATGAGTAACAAGATTAAATCACATTTTGTTTTTGCGTAATATATTATGTAGGTATATCTGTACGAACGCACATTATACGTATATAAAATACGTAAAAGCCATTTTAGTAAATTAAAATAATTTATATACCCGAAATAACTTTATACTAATACGCGAGAAAAGTTCTCATTTAAAACGTATATTATACATATTAATTATTAATTATGTATTATGCGCACATACATATACAAAGAATATATTATTTATATATAAATATACCTATTTATCGTCGGTTATATATATTATTATATTTTGTGTATCCAATTAATTATTATAATTTTTGAGGAAACACATAACTATTGTAAGCTACAAATAATTTTTGTATCCAACAAAAAACTGACATATAATGCTACTTATACATGTCAGATTCAAAACATTTCGAAAAATTCGTCTTCGTTCAAAGTATCTACTATTATTAATGATCTACGATACCTATGTTTTTAATTTTTCGTTAGTCGCCTTATTAATTTGAACGATTGCAGTCATTTGGGGTAATATAATACCCCGTTTCCTAAATGTATTTTTACAATTAAAAATTTTATAGATCACCTATATTATTTTTTACCGAATATATATATTTTGAATGTATGTATAATTATTATTTGATATTTCAATAGTTTTCTGCGATTTTTAAAACTATTTTACACATAATTTCAACATTTATTCCATATTAATCGCAAAATATTAACCATTGCTAGTAATTAATTTAGTTTATTATTTTAATATTAATATAATAATCCAGTCTGTAAAATTGTATAATAGGTAACTCAAATAAGCATGTTTTTTCTCAAAAATTAAAATTTGTTTAAAAATTAGTTTTTATAAGATAGAAAACAAAAATAGTTACTCAGGGTAAAATATTACCAGATTCCCACTTTGAATGACTGTTTATCTTTTGATTCTACACGGGTGATGATAAAAACCACACTATATCATCTTAATACTCTTACCATTTATGATATCACGGCGGTGGAGGTACATATGTTTTAACCCGAAGAAAATGATACGTATTTAATATGTCTAAATATGTTAAAAATTTTTCAATTTAACGCAAACGTTCATATAGCAGGGAGACGTATATTATAGTATAGGACTTTAACTAATTTTTAAGTAATTTACTTGTAAATTACTTAAAAATTTGCAGTGAAATGTCTGCCTATCGTTTAAGTTTCAATTTTCTTAAAATTTTGTATATAAAGGCGTATTTAATTAAATAATTAATTAATGAAATGGAATTAATTCGCGGGGAGGGGGTGATGTGCCACTATAATTTATTAAATAATAGATTACAATATTACCATATAATATTTACAATACAACTATATTATATATTTTATAAAGTTATAATAGATAACAACATTATATAGGCTACAAGTTAATTGCTGCAATGGTGGTCCCGTTTGTCTTCTCGAGTCGGCTCGTTAGCTCATCATCCTCGTAAGGTCACACTGCGTCCGGCTTATTAGACCGGTCGCTCTAGTTTTTCTGGCGCTGTCATCCCGGCTATCCGTGCCTGATCCGCTCTTCTTTCTCCCCTGTGGACATTATCCTAGAACGCCAGTTGGGAGATGGCGGATTAGTTTGACGATGACTTTATCATTGTCGCAATAATATTATCGGGTCGTAGTTTGTTCACACTGATTTCTGTGCAGGTATTGCGCCACCAATTCTCTCAAACCATTATAGACCTGCAAGATCAAAAAATTTTCGGTCCCGTTAAGCTTAACATTTTTTGGGAAAAAAGCCCAGACTCCACCCGAAAAAACCCAAAGCTTTTAAAAAGCCAGGTCCAATCCAAGGATATTCTTCTTAAAACAGACTCGAAAAAATTTGGAAAAAATCCCAGGTCTGTCTCGAAAAAAAAGCCTTGAGAAGCCCGGTCCGGTTCGGTTCAAAAATAATTGTAAAAAAATCAAAATTAAGGGGATGTCATACGCATGGTTTTTAAGATTTTTAAGGGGTTCTGTACAGGCAATTTTTATGAAATCCCGAGACAAATGAAAATTCAACAATTTAATTATATTTTATAAGTAATTTTAAAATAGTCTCGTGTCAGTATTATTTTTTATTGTTATGTTATCACGATATTTGTTAAAAAAAAAACATGTTTACAAAGTTTGATTTACAGTTTATACCTATTATACCCACTTAACAAGTATACTTTTATTATTATTATTATTTAGATGTTTTATATGGTTTTTCTTCAATACATAGATTGTATATTTTTATACCATTGACGTTAATTAAATCTTTAATCACAGATTACAGAATACAGTAATATTTTTATTTATTAGTATATTATTGTAAATGAAAATGTATTATTTGTCATATATGTTCAAACACCAAGCTAATAATTATACAAAGTTAAATGCCCTTTTGAAGTCCGGATCGACCATAAGTTTTTTTTCAAAGTCCGGCCCAGCTCGACTTTTTAAATTGTACAAAACAAGCCTAGACCCGACCTTAGGTTTTTTATTTAAAGTCCAGCCCGGCACGAACTGAAAAATTGTACAAAAAGAGCCCAAGCTCGACTCGAACAAAATTCTAAGAAAAAATCACGGTCTGGTGTTTTTTTCAAAGGCCCTGTCTTTGCAGATATTTAATAGCTATATATAATATTTTTGCAAATATTCTAGGCGCATATTCTTTTATATATATATATATATATATATAGTTATGTATTATATAAAAACATGTATTAATTTTGTTTATATACATATTGGTGTTTTTTTTTTATATAATATATATTTATTTTTTACATAAAAGCGGTTAGCGTATATGGACGTCCTTTTGATCGAAAAAGTAACCGAGCGTTGTCATCGTTATTCGATCAACGAAAACTATACATGTTTATAGAACGGATGCTGGACGGGACGTTTGCGCATATACTCTTCGATCTTTGTATATGCGGTATATATTTATGCTGCTGTGGCATAACGAAACATCGTAAAAAAAATTTAAAAAAAAATCCTTTTTTTTTTTTTACAGCAATATATTTGTATACAATTTCTCATATGAATGGCATTGTGTGAAAATGTATATAGCGTGTGTGGGTGTGTGTATATATTTTGGACGATATATATTTTGATGTATACAGTCAAAAACGCGCGCACGCGCACACAGCCAAAATCCGTGTTATAATACCAATATATAATAATAATACGAGGCCGGAACCCTTTGCAAGTCCTATAAACTGCATGTAAGTTAAATGGCGCGGCAAACGTCGACAGTTTTCCACACCGGGTCGTGCATAATTCAGCTGATAACTGAAGGCCTCCTATGCTGCCACCGACCCAATTCAAAACCCGTCAAAACTCTGGATATCAACATTAATAACGTGACGATAAATAGAATACGAATATGAACGGGAGGGAAAAAAAAAAAGGCTCGCGAAAAGAAAACGCACAGGACTGCGCGGTCCGCGAACACGGAAAAATGCATCAATAAGAAGATATTCTGGACCGCGCACATATTTATTTACGAGGGAATGTTTGGGATTAAGGGTTACATAGGTACATATTGTTACAACACTCATATTACAACTCTCGTCCGGAAATAATTTTCATCGTACACGCGCGCATACGGGATGGAAACAATAAGAGTGCCGCCTATAGCTCTCATGTGATATATATTCGTGTTCAGTAGTATGACGTGCAAAATAAACATAAATATATATATTTTTTAATGAAAGTGAAATTATCGAGCTTTTTCAATTGTATCTAATCAAATGTTCAAATGAAAAAAATAAAAAATAAAAGTTATCATCAAAATACCTTACTCGTAAAATTCTAATATAAATTGATGTACGACTCAATTTTCGACCACTTTTTGCCGTTTTAACAACAGGCTTTAATCGTTTTTGACCCTTTGGCGTAAAATGACGGAGGACGAGGACGGATAATCGAAAATTACTGTGAAACATTAACTATTTAGGTTAGAATTTTTCAACGGTAATATTCATACACAGATTTGAAATTGGATAACAAAGTTATAAGCAACTTAATTTTGTTATTTATAAAATTAATACAATTTTTTTTTATCGGATTTTCAGTTTTTTGCCCCTCATCCAAGCGTATTTTGCGTCAAAGGTCTAAAAGGGTTAAAAGGGTCAAAAATCAAGTAGATTTTGATGGTATTATTATTTTTTTCATGTAATTTGAATATTTGATTAGATATAATTGAAGAACCTTATAATTTCACTTTCATTAAAAAAAAAAAAACATTATATTTTATATATCATACTGAACATGAACATCATATGAGACATCCACTTTTGTTTTCACCATGTATAATAAGTTCATTTTCGATTTTGAGCATTGTGTTTAAAAAAAAAAAAAAGTCATGTATGTACCTTTGTACTTTTTTGGGGGTATGGAAGAGTGAAATAAGAGTTATTATAATATAATAATAAAGGTATATTGAGGTTTCTGATAGGAATTTTGTTCTTATAGTTGGTACGTTAAAGAGGTAACTTTTCGATATTCTCAGTCGTATTTCTAATCATAAAGGAAATTTATTAAAAATTACCATAATAATTATAAATTAAAAATTCAATAAACTCAAAATTTACACCAAATACTCGTTTTTACAATAATATTATTATATTATATATTAATAAAATTTAAAACATTTTTTTACCATTTTCGGTAATTTTTATAAAATGTTGAAATTTGTTTTGTAGGATTTTCCGGATGATAATCATTCAGATAGGAAATTTAAATTGAAAAATAATATTACACTGAGTTTAGCTCAGAATCGTTTTATTGAAAGAAATAATTCATCATTGTTTTGAAATTGAATATATCTACCTACATCAGTTCCTGTTCGACGAGTGAAGTTCTTCTATTCCCTACCGACCCTTTAAAGTATAATTTTTGAAACTTTTAGACATTTTTTAGACTTTATACGAAACGATATATTATATAACTAAATTATTTATAAATAATTTAGTTATTTTGAAGAGACGTATGTAATTCCATATACCGCATATGGTTTTATAAATACTATATCGATTTATACTGCTTATCAACTCCCTAATTGAATTTTTTTCGTTCGTGTGCACTTAGGATAATGAAATATAATTTTTTGAACTAGAAATATATGCTTGCAGTAATAATAACAGAAATATTGTGATATAATATAATAATGGTACGTGCTGGGTTATTTGATACATTTTTTTTTGTCTAATAAAGTATTTACGCGTATATAGATTTGACAAAATTACGTTTTCACTAATGCTATAATGGTGACAAAGACATTTTATTATACTTATATTCAATTATATTACATTATATGAGTATTTTGTAAAACGTTTCTGTAAAAGACATTGTTTAGATTGTGTGCTTTTACAATTTTATTTTATTTTTATTTTCTAATTTAATAAAAATGTAACGTAAATACTTATGGTTTAAGTTTGATTGAATATTTATTTAAATATAATTTATTATTATGTGTAAAAAAATATATTTAACTAACTCTTTCAGTGATATATATATATATATAATATACATATAATTAACCCTACTTACATTTTTACTCTCTATGAATGCATAAGATTTATTTTTTTCTCAATTGTTATATAACAAAATTTTTAAAATAATTTAAAGTGATATACATATCGAAGATAGGAATGAAAAGACAACAATATTGACTAAGATACTTAACTTTGATATTTTAACGGGTAGTGTGGTTCCTAAAGTGACTCGATTATCGGATAATCTGCAAAGAAAAAAAGGAAATAATGTATAACTTCATGTAGACATTACTAATTTTAATATTTTGTTTTAAATTGGATAATAATTTTGTAAAACTTACGAAAACAATGTTATATAATTTACAGTATACATAATAGAACTATTATCTAGGTTTAATGAATTCAATTATATTATGTTATAGTATATAATTTAAATAAACCTATTATTTATAAGCATTTTTGAAATTTGAAATAAAAGCGTAATTTATATATACATTTAATACACTTTAAATTATATAGTAAGTTTATTTTGAAATAATATATAACTTAATAGTGTAAAAAACAAAAAAAAAAAAAACGTCAAAATAAATATATAAATCAAATATAATATGAATTATTGTATTATGTATATTACTTTGGTATTGTGATTCTAAACAGTCGTTTTGGTTTAAACCAAAACTTAAATATAAATAATATATTATTATTAATTATTACCTACTGAATACTGTTCCGTTGAGAATATAATGTGCCTCATAACTTTGTATAGGACAAAACCAAGATTTTGAGCATAATTAATAGTGTGACCGATTTCTAAATAAATAAATTACATAAAAATAATCGTTTTTATATGATTTTTCGCAATTTTAAATTTTATGGTAAAAAATTAACAGTATTCTGTAGAATATATTATATGGACATATTTTATTATGTAATCAGGGATTTAAAGCGATTTAATAACGGAAAAAACATGTAAAACGCAATCGAAAGCGTATCTAATGGATTATAAAATTGTTATAAAAAACGTAAAATGAAAAGAAAATATTAAAAAAATAAACCCAAATCGTTAAATATAAACGAAATATTAGAAAGCTTTATATAAAAATGAAATATTAAAAACGAAAAAAAAAAACGGAATTGTAAAATGAAAACGATTTAATAGTGTTAAATTATAACGTTTTATGAGTGAACCTTTTACATTTTTGACTTTTGACAACCGTTATTTATTTTTAATAAATTATAATATATAAAATGTAATTTTTTTATTTTTTTTTGTTATAGTAGGTATATTAAGAGTATATTATAATTTATACATGTCTGTGAGGTAAACAACTGGCGATTGACATTTGAAAGTGATAAGCAGTGCTATCTTTTACGTGTTATTTTAACAGCCCCCGTTATAACAACCTCCAGTCCGCCTATAACAATATTGATATACTTTCTGCAGTCGCCAATAATGATTAATCCACAGTCCGATACCGCCTGTGTTTATCGTAGCTTGTACCTAATATTTAATTGAATTATTTATATTATTGATAGTAAAACTAGGTATTATACTAAAAATATAATGCAACTGCTGTTGATGCGAAATAAATGACCGATTACCGTTGTGTGCAGAAATTTAATGTATTGAAAATATAACAAATATAGATTTAAATCAATAAAATAATTCACTAGTACACGTGAAATAAATCCAGGGGTTCATGAGAAATTCATGATATCATATTCTTAATTGACTTTAAATAATTTAATCATTGTATCTATATTTGATAATAAATATTATTCTACGAGCAGGCGAGAAAATTATTTACATTTTCACAAACATTTATCGTCAATTTATTAATCCGGCCCATAATGGATTTCAAATTAAAAACAGTACGTCCGACTAAAATTCACGCGAATGAATGTTCCAAATACTGTAAAACTAAATTATAAACAATTACTATAATTGTTTATACTAAATATACAAATATCAATTTTCAACTATTTTAGATTAAAAAGGTTTGTATTCGACGTAGACTTTAAACTAAAACCTTTTTTTATTTTTTTATTAATAGGACGTCGTATCTAAACATTTTTAGTAAAAGACTTTTTTCATTTTTACCAACTTACAAATATATAAGAAATACAGAAAAAAAAAAACAAATTTTAGCCAATAACATTATCTAGTGTCCTACATAGCCTTTTTTCGATATATTATATATATTTTATATAATAAAAGTTTTTCAAGATTTATTGTTATTTAAAAAAAATCAACTGATATTTGAACAACTCTTAAAACGTGTAGAGACGCACAATTTTAATTTGATCTTCTTACGATATTCTCATGTGACATGTTGATAAAAATTTAAAAATGTGTAGCCTTGGATTTTTTTTATAAAAATAAGTATCGTGATAACACGACAATAAAAAATGCTATTGAGCCAAGAATATTTGTGAATTACTTAAAAATACGTTTTAATGTTTTTAGACGGTTGGATTTTCGTTTTTCTACAAATGTCTTTAAAATTGCCTATATACGGATCCCTTAAAACCGTGCGGACGACGTGACGTCCCCATAAACGTAAACGAAAACGTTACGGCTAAATGTAATACCTACGTTTAGGACGTGAACGAAAACGAAAAATAAATTTTCGAAAAAATCGTCCAGCCCGGCCGCGCATATAACGACGATGAAGGCAGCAGGTATGTAATACAACAGACGGACCTATATAATTAATGTTATTGTACGAAAAACATAATATTTCGTCGTTCGAAATATAATATACGTTTCAAATTAACCTAAACACCGTCTCTGTCGAGTCTTCACGCACCGGGCGGCGTCGCATAAGTTCCGAAATGTATTTTGAAACTTTTGAACGATTAAATTATTAGATTTTTCTGATCACATACGGGATTAGTCGTCCCGTGTTCCGGACCGATAGGTATATGCGTACCCTGCAGCGAGTTACGGTTATTTATATTGACAGTTGGGTCGTGGTTTTTTTTCGTTTTTTTTTTTTCAAAAATCCATTTTATTTAAACGTATTATACCCCCTCCCCAGTATAATAAATTATAATACCGATATCGCGCTGCGCGGGTCTTCGGTACATTCCGGTAATTTAAATAACTGTTCGATATTTAATCGATCGGACTGTATTACGCTGATTTACGGCGCGGTGTCTTCTGAAATTCGCGATATTTATACATACGTGCCCAAAATTATTATTGCGATCTTATAGGTATAATAATAATAATAATAATAATACGCGCACCTCCTATAGGTTTCAAACAATCCCGCGTGTTCCGGCGTCTCGACATTCCACTTTAAACTGTTAGAGTCGTCCAAATCTACAAATTCTAGTTTATATATTATACACTCACTCACTTTCAAAACTATTTCCGGAAAACGCTATCCGCCCCGTCGGGGTTTCTTTAGAAAGAAATTCGAGGAAGGAGATCCTCTTAACATAACTCACCCTAACTGCGCAGTGCACATAAATCTCGGACGTCCCACCTTAATAAAGTGGTATCCTCAATCGAGCCCATACACGTATGTACCTACACCTCCGGTATATTATACTCGAGCTAAAACAAAAAATGCGTTTGCGGAATATTTCATTTATTACGGGAGTAAGCCCTTTAACGAAACATTATTACAGTGTTGAACAGATATTATTGGCATTGAAATAAATAGATAGATATAGGTATAGATGTATATGACCAGAAAAAAAAAAAAAAAAATAAGAAACAACAAAAATAACCTATCTAATATAATATAAAAATAAAATAAATTACGCTTCGTCTTTTAAATATAACAAAGTTTTAGCTTTGAAAACATGACGTGGTAAAACAAAAAAGTCTATAGCGGCGGAGATTTTTCTTGGCATTCAAAAGAGCTAATGATACCTAATAAACTGCCAATGTTTCCCATATTTCTGTTCGCTGGAAGATCTACTATTAGCAACTCCAAATGCTATCAAAGTGATCAAGAGTAATCTAACACTAAAATACAATCAACATACTTAATAATTTTGACAAATTATTTTACCATAAAGTTTTTTACTAATTAATTAATTTCATTTTTATGTTATGTTGTTGTATTTTGTAGATTTATATTTGTGTAGACCCTCAATTGTATACTTATTTATTTTGTTTATGTAATTAAGACCTGTCAACATTTGTTTGTATTAGTCATGTTGTGGTTGTATGACACGAAAAAAAAGTATTGAATTATTTAAATCGAGAATTAAGAGATTATGAGTAATATCAATACTAGATAAAAAAATATCACTAAATCATTAAAATTTTGAATAATTTGACCAAAACATTCAGCGGCCCCTTAAGGAACTGTAATAGAATATATAAAATCAAGTGGAGGATGATAAGAATCAATCAAAGGGGTGAATGAACTGCCCACTCGTAAATTATATTATTATCAATATTTATGTTTGTTAATATTAAATCTAGAAGTTCGTTACGGAAACTTAGTACATAGTTGACTTGTTTTAAACCTAAATAATATAAATAATATTATATAAAGACATTAGCAATTGGATTATTAAACAGAGCATAAGCCAGACAAATTAAAATCACTGATAATTAGAACATTTACAATAGAGTTATTATGAATAATATTTTGTACAATCTTACAATGCTCTGTATACATATCTCTATAAGTTGATTGGGGTATATACAGTGTATATATTGTGTATATATAGTGTATATTATACACACAATCTAAAAGTATATTAATTTTATTATACATTAATAATTTGTTGAATGCCATGAATATTTTCGACATTAATTAGATCAATTATTTACAATCAAAATTATTACTAACTGCCAATAAGACCCCACCGTCTTTACTATTTATTATGCTATCTCTATCATCTCTAAAAACATTATAATTACAAAGGGCCTAATTCAAAATTATGTACAGAGTTATTTAACCATGTTTCAGTTATAAATATTAAATCACAATACAATCCATAACAGAATTACAAAAAAAGACAATTTTGTTCTAAGACCTCTTAAATTTTTGTAAATTAAATGAAATGTAAAAAATCCTGAGAATGAGATTTTGAAACTCCAACATTTTTCACCATTTGATGTACGAGCCGACAACTCATCATGCAGCTTTCTCATGGAGTCCTTTTTATATAGAGTACGATCCAAACTAATGTATACCCGAGAAGGAGGAACGTGTGAAGAAAGTTTTCGTTTATTTTTAAAAATCTCGTAAGTATTCGATGCTGTCGAAAATACAGCATTAATTGAACGTACTTTACCAATTTGATACAAACCTAAACGAATAACTATTGACGATACAATTTCAGAATAAACACCAATAGATTTAATTACATTGTTAACCTGATCCAAATTATGAGTAATACGATCTTCTGAACGATTTGAGTCATACTCTTCAACATTATAAAAAATGAGATTTGTTGCCAGACTAACGCTCATTAATTGATTAATTAGCTCAATATTATCAAATTAATAATTCGAATTAAACAAGCAAGTATTTTTCAAACCTTCAACTTGAACTAGCAATTTTTTTTATTAACGCTTTCAAGTCAGGAAATTCCTTGAGACCTCAATCATAATTAGCATGGAAATATTTTATAGATTTATTTTTCATAGAAACACATTTGATTTCCGGTGTAGTGAATCCCGAAAACTTGTTATGAACAAGAGCAGAACATCCATCGCATTTTATGGTTATGTCCAAATCAGTGAACTGAGAACTACATACTATACAATTTAATTCAGAGGACATCTTATTGAATTTATTACAAAACTGCAAAGACATAACTAAAATATAATAATAACGCACAAAATTTGAAATAACAGAAATAAACGTATTAAATATAATATTATTATAACGCGTTATAATATAATTTTAAAAAAGTTCACTTTCTTTTTTTTTTTCTTTTGTAATTTTGATTGGGTCTAACGAATTCAGTATCGTAGCGAAGTAATTATTTTCGAGAGAGGGGCAGTGTGTTTGATGTGGCTAACTAAACTTTATTTTGAATGAGCAAAAAAAAAGAAAAAAAAGCCTCACACGTTTAAAAAAAAAGGCATAGTTTTAAACAATTTGGCCGACTGCAAAGCTAATTTTCCTAGAATACTTCCTTGAAAACGTAAATAAACAGAAAAAAGATCACAGGTTTGCAATTTGATACACTGCAAAGTTTTCTGCTTTTTTCTCTTTGCCCTCCCTTGCGCTAGTTACGCCTCTGCTAAAAAGACTATAATATTATTTTAAATGTTATATTTTCGCTTTCATTTACCGCGCAGGACGTTGGTGTATGTAAATATAGTTAAAAATAATACATTTTTTATTAGATTATTATAATGTATGGGTAGGTACTCCGTGTGTGCGGGTAATTTTTTATATTATGATTTCTTAACCTTTAATTGGTTGCAATAAATTTTTATTCATGTATCTATTGTTTTTTATTTTTTTTTTTAGGTAACTCCTTTTATTCATGGTTTCATAAGGCGGGTTTTTTAAGTCGAAATATTTTTAACGGTTATGTAATATAACATTTGAATAATAGCGGTTCAATACATATACCATATTTCCATATTTCATTTTTCCAGTATTTATTTTTATACGAATTCAATAACCCGCCTGCAGATGGATTTGAATATTTGATTAGTTCCTGTAATTTTACCCCACCGAAACTAAACTACGTAACTGGCTGCAGTATAACGGCGTTCATTTACAAATTTGAAAAATTTAACTCAAAATAGTGATAATATAACCGAAATATAAAATATATAAAATAATGTGATAAATTTGTAAATCGTAATATATTTGTATTTACACACGAAAGTCAGAACACACCAAGTCAATTGACACTTAGGTTATAATATGTAACTTTTTGATTTACAAACATATTTTTTTTCCGTACCGTTTTAATTTGAACAAATCAAGATAAACGAAAACCAAATTTGTCGAATTAAATAAAATCGTCTGTACAGCTATTAGGTAAATATTTAATTAAATATTAATTTTTATTTATAAAGGGATTTTTAAAACGTTTAAAGTTATGAAGTAAATGCCTAATTATTTAAAAAAATTATCTTAAATAATTAAAAAAAAAAAAAAAAAAAAAAAAAAAAAAACAAGAAAATGGTATTTTAAAATAAACATTTAATACCGACTGGATTTAGGTACTTACTTATTTACTATCAATGTAGACAAAATAATTCAACTCTGGTCACCATATATTATATTCGGTGTGTGGTTATTATTGAACTTGTAAATTTGTCGCAACAAACTTTTACTAGTGTATTTTCTTCATAAATAATTTACATAATATTATACTTATATCTTGTATAACCAACCATATAGTATAATGTTTCACGAAGAGTGAAATACATTACACTTTACAGAACATCCATATTTGTGGTCAGACTGTATTACTGTATATTATATATAGTCACTTTATAAGTTTCCGCCTTGTGATTTATTTAACGGTATACGTTAACGGTTTAATTTAATATTTACATCGTTCTGATTTAATAATGAGCGTTTTGACCACATCTCGATGTTACTGCTTATCCCTATATAAGTTTTAGGTAGGTATAGACCTATAACTAACTAACCGACGACTAGGAGTAATAGGATTAGACGATTTGAATAGTAATAATATTGATCATAATTACTGATTGAATTATCCAACTTCCACGTCAGTAGTGAAATACGCTGTATACACATGCCAAGTAAAAAAAAAAAAAAAACGTGCTTTAAAACGATATAATTTAGGTATTAATAAAACAACAATAACGCTCCGTTTTAAATGACTATAAATAGTATTTTATTTAAACATAAATATCATAATCAGCGATAATATATTTATATGTATTTAGTATGTTCATATTATACACAATAATATATTATCTCGGTCCTCTGGTAAAAAACGCTAATCTTACATTTTGTCGATGAATCTAATATTATGTGGGAACCTATATAATAATATACGGTATAATTATATAAAATTATACAATTCAACAACATTAAATCAACATGGCGACATTCACATATTTCTACAATAATTTAACGTACACATAAATATTATACAACAATGATATAGCTTAACAGTATTATAATTATAGTATTAACATATTATATATATATATATGTATATTGTGTATTATAATGTGTATTATTATAATAAGATTATTGATATATTGGTTTTTTTTTTTTTTTTATAAAATTTTTAAATATAAATATCGTTTTAAAATAATTATAGGTTTTCCAAAACGGTTTTATAATTATTTATTATTGTATGACCATAAACAAAAAGAAAAATATATAGATGTGTATAACTAATAAATATAAATATATAGATACAGGCGTACAATACATATAATATATTATAATTCGCTAAAATTTTTGATTGCTTGTAATGGGAACACACTAATTATATCTCATATATGGGAAAGGTCACGCATGATAACGGAATTTTAAAGATTTCAAGGAGCGTGTTATCTCTAAAACACTGTATTGAATCGGTTCGTTAGGTTATTTACAATGAACATGGTTTGTTAACAGGCCGTAGACACTCCCACCGCTATTTCAGTTTTTTCATTTCAGAGCGCTTTGATTGATGTTATATTCACAGCGGGAGAACATGATGTTAGGAACTTACCTAACCGTTTTACCTTTATAGTATTCTATATGATTCATATGATAACACAATATAAAGATAATAAAAGTATTTATTATATCTGTGTAATCATAAGGAATGTAGTGATAAGTACTAAACAGCTGATTTCAAGGTCATTAAAACCAAAACCAACAGAATAAAGGAAAATAGCCGACTGTCGATTCTATAGTATTCTATGGTAAAATTAAATCCCTGCCCTTGGAATGCGCAACATTAGGAGGTTACCGTTCATGTACGTTCATGGAATGTACTAGACGGTTTTTTTTTTTTTATTGTGCCAAGACTCGGCATAGTTAGGTATCCCGTGGCCTAATGGACGTGAAAAATATTATAAATTTTTAGTCCTTCCTTTCCCCCCTCCCCTCCCAATAAGAAATCAACTTTTGTCAAAGTCCAGTTATCGTACGCGTTTCGCAACCGTTAAAAGAAATCTCTTGGACATTTCGGGGCGTAAATTTTTACGGCCGCAGTAGATTTATATTTTTAAACTATTTTTCACATTTGTACCGTATAATGTATCTACGTGTTTCTGAAACCGTTTCGGGGAAACGTATAATATTAAACGACGGGTTTTCCGAGTTATATATAATATTTATTTAATTTACCTATATATATATGTACATAATACGTATTGTATGAGTAGACTACACTTTGGTACATAATATGCTATTATTATCGACGTATAGCACTTTTTTTTTTTTTTTTCTTAAACGGATGAACTTTGAAATTAATCCATTTTTTATTATGTCCCTCACTAAATAATAACAATGTGTGACTGTTATTTTAATCGAATTATTTGTGTTCGATATTATGTTAAATTTTTACCGAAAGCGAAAGGTTTATAAAAAAAAAAAAAGTTTTTAAACGCATGAAATATCTCTCTATACGATGCGATGAAATGCTTGAAAAGGTTTTGTCATAACTTTTCAATAGACATCGTTTTTAATTATATTATATATTAGTGTATACTTAACCCTTCAAACGTGAAATGTTTCAATAAGCTTATTTATGGATTATAAAATTATATTTTATATTATTTTCTTTTTTATCCATGCAAGACTGCCGTGCGAGTACAACACGGTCATCTATGAAAAAAAAAAGTTTACTGAGTTAAACAATCATTAAACAGTTAAATTAAATAATGATAATAAATTGAAAAACGTTACAATGATAATGAAAAAAAACTGTAGATATTTATCCTATGATGAGAAAATGTAAACTATAACTATTTTAATACAGAATTTCGTAAAAATAATATAGGTATCTGCCGTAACCCGTAATGTTCTAAACAATTTATGAGATTCCCGTGATTTTTGGAGAGTATTTTGAATATAAAATATATGAATTTCAGTGAATATAATAACATGTCACTTTTAGAAATATAGTATCATATCATATAGAGATGGGATGTTAATGACTTTTGTACATTTTTTTCTGTAAATTCTATGCAACGCTAACCAAGCCACATATTCGTTTCATAGTTCAGAGATTCATAAAATATCTTTATGTATTTATTCTCAGTTTTTTTTTTTGGTTTTATAATTTTTTTTTTCATTTTTAAAACAAATTCAACGTTATTTTTCATATTGTGTGGGCATTTTATGTGCCTAATTTGTATATATGTATCATAGAAATTTTTTTTTATGCAATATTTGAATCGCCGCGGTAAAAAATATATTATCACCCAACACGATAAACAATAATAATGAACAGTGGTTTTAAAAATAAGTGATTAACTGTATTTTTCGATATATATACCGTTAATTGATAGAGCGATTATTGATAGTGGTCTGTAGATAGGACCGAAATATTTCTGGTACGTGACTGTTAGTATAGTGAAACACTGAAGATAATTCTTCTCTACATCATTGGAAAAAGCTTCATTTTTGTATTATCACTTTATCTGTTTGTAATTATTTCATATTTCGAGTATATTTATAGCTATTATACAATTTATCACCTGATTATTTACCGTTTGATATTAATATAGTTATCAGTACTTTTTCTGTTTATTCATAAACATAATATGTCTTAGTATAGAATTAAAATTGAACACTTTACATATTATGTAACGATATTAATTTAGTATTTACTGTGGCGTTTTTGATAGGCTTTTAGATCATCCCGTACATCCCATACATTCAAATGATACGATTTAAAAGACAACTATATTATACCTAAACGAAATAGTAAAATATTTTGTTTGTATAGGATTAATTAAACGTGTTTTCGACACGATAGCGATAATGACGAACACGTGGGATTTTCGACACGAAATTTGATCCGAAACGAGGTAATATGTATTCATATGTTGTCCGGGGAGTAACGCTGAGCGTTCACGTCGGTCGTCGTCCAGGAAAAGATTGCGCGTGAGCAGACTTGTCGGATTTTTATAAGAAAATCCTATACGGATGGGCTTTCGGTAGTTTTCTAATTTAAGGTCATTGTTTAACTTTACCGACTCGCGACTTATAGCGTATATTTGGATTATCGAACTATTATATATATAAGCCAAACGACGGTGACCGTTTTCGGCTGTTAATTTTCACCGTCGAAGGTTGTGTAATTATTATAAACTGAATACGTGGGGACAATTTTTTTTAAACATTTTTTTTTTTTTTTTTTATACATTTAGCTTCTTACGGCACAAAGTTTACAAGACAACAATTAGATATTTTTAAAATTAAAATTTTTCTCGTTTTACACAATATTGTACAAATATTTATAATATGTGTTTAATATATGTGTATATAGTTTATATATATACTACTATTATTATTATTATGCAATACGAGCAGCGGAATCGAAAGTCATAAGGTCGGGCGTACGGTGTCTATGAGTCGGGTCCTTCGCCCACGTACCCTTCGTCCGGACTCTCCGTGTTGACCGGCTGCTTCTGCACCGAAGTGACCGCTTTGTGTTGTTGTTCGGCTGACGAAGTCGTATTCTGCGGCTGTTGTCTGCCCGCGGGCATCGCCGGGGCGGCGGTTCCCGGCGGCGGAATCATCATCATCATCATGGATTCCTCGTCCAGCGTTTGAGCGGACGCGTTCGACAGCGACGGAGGCTCGTAAAAAGCGGCAGCGGCCGTCGCGTAGTACGCGGTGTCGGCCACCGCCGGGTACGGATACCCCTGTTGGTTGTATCTGACGTTTTGCGGTTCGTACCGCGTCTGACGATGGTGCTGCTGCTGCTGCTGCTGTTGGTGATGGTGATGGTGATGGTGGTGTTGCTGCAACAGCACGAACTCGGCTTCCTGACACGAACGGCCTTGCGGTTTGGCCGCGTTGCGCCGGTGCGGTAGCGTACGATACAGCGACGGCGGCGGCATCGGGTATGGCCCCGACGGCAATTTAGGGAGTCCGTAATCGGCCGGGTAAGCCATGGCCGAGACGATGGCGGACGGCTGCAGTTTGGGCAGACCGTAATCGGGTGGATACGGTTCGCCGGCGTCCAGTTTTCCGGGCGACAGTTGCAATTCGTACGAGCCACCACCGCCGCCGCCGCCGGACGAGTAGACGACGGCCGCGCCACCGGACCAAAACTCTCGTCCGCCGGACACGGTGGGCACGGCGATCTTGTACACCTCACCGTTGGCATCGTGATAATCGCCGCTGTTGTCTCGGACCACCGTGGACGCGTCGCTGATCAGATCTGGGTTGGCCTCCAAGGTGGTGTTCACAGAATGTCCGGGCGCGGTATGATGCGCGTGATACGCGTCGTACCCGCCGCCAACGTGCAGAACCTCGTGCACTTCGTACGTGGCCGCAGACGCCGAACCGGCCGCCGCCGACACCGCGTCATAATCGCCGTACACGCTCACGTCCTCGGCCGACGACAGCTTACCGTCCACCGTAGACGACACGGTCAGGTTCACCGAATCTGATTGCCGGATGTCCGACGGCGTCTTCGCCACCTGCCCGTTGGCCGACTCGTCGCCGGCCGCACCGCCCGTACCGTTGGACTTGCAACCCCGGCCACCAACGGCTGCCCGCCGCCGCCGCCGGCGTTTCACAACTAGCAACCGGCAGCTGACGGCGCACACGACCGCCACGGCCACCAGGCACACGGCACCGACGGCCAGCACGGCGGCCAGCATGACGGGCGCCGGGGCGTCCGGTGGATATGAACCGGCCGCCATCTCGGACGGTTCTTGGACGACGCGCACCGTGAAATTGCACATGGCCCGGCCGGCTCGGTTCTCGGCCACACACGCGTACGTGCCGTTGTGCGCGGGTCCGGCGTCCTCCACGGACAGCTCGGTGCCGTTGGCCGTGCCGTTGGCCACCGGCCGTCCCTCGAACCACCACGATACGTGCGCCCCGCCGGTCGGCGTCACCCGGCACGCGAGCGTCACGTTCTTGCCGGCGTCCGTGACCACGTCCACCGGTGACTTGGCCGCCACGGTGGGCGCGCACGCCAGTTCCTCCGCGGTCAGCTTACGGACGAACGAGCCGCGCAACCGGTCGGGCCCGTGGCACGTCGGCTCTACGGTGTGCGGCGCACTGTTGTTGTTCAGCCACCAGTAAACGTCCCGCAGCCGGCAGTCACACATCCACGGGTTGTGGTGCATCTCGATGCCGTGCAGCGACAGCGGCAGCACCGGGCCGCCGGTGCTCTCGATCCGCACGATTTGATTGTGGTCGATCCGCAGCCATTCCAGGCTCTGCAGGCCGTCGAACGCGCCCGGCTCGACGGCGGACAACCGGCACCGGCTCAGGTCCAGCACCGTCAAGTAGGCAAGCCGCCTGAACGCCGCCGTCCGCACCACGGTTACGGCGTTTCCGCTCAGCACGAGCTTCATTAGCTGCGGATAGTCGTCGAACGACTTGGTCGGTATTTCTGCGATGCCGTTATCGGACAGGTCGAGTTCGACCAAATTGGATAGGCCCTGGAACGCGGCGTCATCCACGTACGTGATCCGGCACCGGGTCATGAAGATCTTCTGCAGGTTGGACAGGCCGGCCGTCATGAACCGGCTCCGGGACAGCGCGTCCACCGGGTTACCGGACATGTCCAGCACCTGGGTGCCGGCGTCCATTCCGGCGGGTATGGCCGACAGGCTCTTGTTGACGCACTCCACCGTCTGCTTGCCGCCCTTCCACTTGCACGTACAGCCCAGTGGACAGCCCGCTGCCGCGGCCAGTACGGTGACCAGGACGGCCACCGTGAGAATCATCGTCGACGCGACGTGCGGCCGTCGTGACATCGTCGTCTGTGCGGCGGTGTACATCACACGGGGTGACCAAGACTACCCTTCAGACCAATCGCGTCGTCGGTGGCCCAGCCCGCCATCACGATCTCTCTACCAGCACCGATCGATTTCTCGTATCTGCAAAACAAACAAAGAAACGTCGTTTTTACAAACATTTTATAGGAATTGTGAGTTTTCCGGTATTTACAAATCTATTTTCATCGTCGATTGAATGAAAAAAAAACAACATTAAATGAAGATGTACGACTAATAAATAATAATATACGTTATACGATCATAATGAATGAGGGGGTCCTCGTTTGCGATGCGTATGGGAGAATTTAGGAGATAGTTAGTTGATTGAAAAGAGATAACGAGTAGAGAATCTGGGTATCTGAGGGGAAAATAATGATTTGATAGGAAGGAAATACACACAGAAAGCCTGATGTCTGCCGAGTTAGAAAGATTAAACAATATTGAAAGACGGGCGCATAGTCATGAGGTGGGAAATGTATGTTTAATGTATGAAGATCAAAACGAGGAAACTTTCTTTGTGCCCAATCTAGCATGACATCATTTGAAATAGTGGATCGGTTACAAAGAGTTAATCCATATTCAAAGATATATATATATATACTTGATGTAGAAAACAATAAAGTATATATTTTCCTTATAGGTGCGACCAATTTGAATTTTCGACATACATATTATACTGAATAAAAAACCTGTAGATGCTCGGGGATATTGCAAACGACTTCCTGTATACATTTTTGGTTGTCTGGAATATAGATTACGCGTATGATTAAATCATAAAATACGAATAAAACAAAAAAAAAACCCGACATATTGGACGGAACAGTTATAATTTGTTTGGAGGGAGTAAGTGTAGTTGTATGATAACTGGACAACGAAATTATTCTCAACGCATTGCCACTACCGTTGTGCACATTTAATAGATTATCACTACAGTATAGACGTACAATATAATCGTGCCATTAAAATTTAGCAATGTTATTACATATGCGCCAAAAACTGTAGATAGCATTTTTTTTTTTTTTTAAACCGAGTTCATAATTCAGACGAGTATAATACTACGATACTGTCTGTTTATATAGAACACGTTTATCGGGTAAAAAAGTAATATGGATGAATAAATAAATCGTGGGCGATAGTAATTTCGAATTGGAATTCATAATAAGACGTTTAATATGCTCGGCGTGTTCGGGCCCGTGGCTGGTCTGCTGAAGAATAAATGAGATGATTTTAAAGTGCGACAAAGTTAATTAAAAACGAATTTCTCGCGCGAAACGTGTAAACTATAGATATTCGCCATTATACAGAAGCATCTGTAACGCCCGTGATTATTTTTCACTTTTAACGTTAAAAGTGTTCAATAAAATAAAAATACGTTAATGATGTAAACTTTTTACATAAAAAACAGAGTTTACGACAATAATGATTATTATTTTACCAATACGCTTCTAACAATATACCTATACCGGTAATTCGTTATACAATATGTAATTAAATATTTAGTTAGTTAGTTATTAATATATATATAGGCATAGGTGCCCACCTTTAGTTAATGGAATGTTTTCCATCTCAAGTTAATGGAAAAAATTAGCTCAAATAAACAAATACGAACTTAACTGCGGATAAAACCAAATTAAATATAATTAAAAAAAAAGATATATTTCTATATAAAATGTAATTGTTAACAGGAATAGATATTTTTTAATATAGGTAGGTACTTGGTTATTATTAAAATAATTTTGGTCGTATCCATCCAACTAATGCATTTTGACCTACATTGGACGAATGTAGTAATTACAAATTAGACCATGAGCAATTATAATGAATTTGAATAATAAAAGTGTTCGTTTTGTATATTTTTGATTTGTCTCCATAGTGATTTAACACAGTATCATATACATCTTCAACCGAATATTATTTGTTAATTAGTATATTTCCGGAATCGTATAGACATTATATTGTACAAAAATGTAATAATTTCATCAACTATAATGTGCCAATTATTATAATAAACATTATTTCTGATCGTATAATTACTACAATGTCATAATAATAATATAAACAAGTAGTTAAACACCATGGCATGAACATAAAAAAATTATAATATGTAATATGCATAGGTATAGTTTCGGTGTGGAAAATTACTTTTTTTTTTAAAACAAAATATCGTCATAATTACATTTAAATTTCATATTATTATCATATATTTTTTTAAATAACGCCTTTTTTTTATACGATATGTATATTACATATTGTAATATACTGTGTGCTATTCTGTATAATTTACATTAATGTAATGTATTATAGACAGAGTTGTACAATATAGGTTTTTTTAAAAAGAACAAAAAAAAAATGTTAAATTGTTTTATTGTTTTAAATGTTATTTAAAAATACAAATTTTTTGGTTAAAATTCCTGTTTAATAAAAAATTGATAAACCATAAATTAAATAAGGTAACAGAAACATAAGCCAAAGGAAAAAAAAGTCCACGAAAAAAAACTCGAGTACCTACCTATTTAAAAGTGCTTATGGAAAAAAGCTTAAATTAAAATTATAGTCCATAAAAATATTTTTGTAAATATCAAATTTCATTAATCAGCAACAAAATATGAAATGTATTATTAGGTACCTGTATAATACATTATATTAATACCTATAGTACCTACCTATATATTCAAATATTCAACATAAAAATTTAAAATACACATTGACCTTATATATTACATTATTACATAATTTAAACATTTAGCTTTTGTTTTGGTAAGAAAGTACTATTGAAGTATTTATTGTTTGATTTGGTTATTACCTATTACCGCGGTAACTATGAAAAAATATATCGTTTGATATAGGTGTAGGCATTTGTAATCCAGAGATGGAACCATACATTTTGTATGGGGAGAGGGGCTCAACGGTTCATACTTTTAAGTGAGTTGGTGGATACTTCTCTATTTGTCTGAAATCATGTCTATGTAATATATTTTAGGTATATATATTTTTTGAAATTTGGAGAGGATCACACCTTCTTCACCGGCCTTGGATCCACGCCTGTTTTCATCTAAATTCAAAGTACGAGCATATTATATGTAACATTATTTTATATTCATAATAATATCAACAAAATATATTACATGAAAACTTTATGTTTCCGGTGTATAATAATATTGTTCTATGATAAATAATAATATCGTATTCTTACAACTAATGTTTTGTAAGTAGTAGCGTATAGAATTATATTTATAATCAATAAATTGTGGTTGATATCGGTAATAATCGAAAAAATATTTTTTAGTTCGTGGTTTATATCGGAATAGGTCTTGACACAGTGACAATTCATTTGGTAAGATATTTAGTTTTCTTATAAAATATTCAGTCCCCAACGCACCAAATAAAAATACGCCACTGACTTGCCACAAAACTTGTAAGATAGAATCATAAAACGTATAGGTTATTAAAAATACCTAATAATAGTGGTATTAAGTACTAAATATTTTGTGCAGGTACCTACTACTCCTAAAATAGTACATAAAACCAATTATTCAATATTTTATGTACATTAAATTTGAAAATTTTGTATTATTTAGATTTTTTAAATTTTATAATGACTAAAAACACTGTTTGAAACGAATGATTTTATTAATGTTTAAAACGGGTGTTTTAACCAAAATCAATATGTTTTTTTTCTGACGTTTTTAACGTGTTTTAAACACATGTTTTAAACATAACAACAACATTGTATATATATGGACGGTGTCACGGTGTCCATTTTTACAATTTTTTTTTATTAAAAATTCTTGTAGATTTTAATAATGTGTATTATATCGATGTGGATCGATTATCACGAAAAGACCAACAAACATTGTAGATTCATTAGAAAATATATTGATAAAAAATTTTAACTTTTGGATATTTTGACAGTTAGGTTCATTTCCCGAACTTAGTGTTTTGGTCCTTATTCATCTTTATTTGTGCACCGTCAAGTGATATAATTCCCAATGTTTGTTTATTATTTAATTACTTTAGAATACTTAATAAGTATTAGGTACCTACTTATATTATAACTATATAATTAAAAATATTATTGTGAAATATAATAATTACGTTTATTAATTGATACAGAAATAATAATTTATTTTCTGAGCAATGTAATGAAAAATGACGAGAATTTACGAAACTTCAAACAGGTAAAGTGTGAAAATTATTTATATTTTTTGGAGGAGATTCCGAATAATATTTTGCAACACATCATAATAAATTGTAAAAACAATAATATATGTACGTTAGTTTTGAAAATACGTAAATATTTTGACAAATATTTCGAAAGTGTTTATTGTAAAATATATAAATAATATTAATACTATTGTTCATAACGCGTATATTAAGTGGTGGAAAATGGGAATAAAATGAAAATGAAAAGCTGGGTATTCTGACTAGTATAATAATATATTACATAAAAAATGGCCTAAAAGACAGTTGGGGCGGTTCATCCGGTATAATAATGACAATATTACTTTTATTATTTATTTATTTTATTATTATTTAATTTAACCTAACATATATAATAAGTCAATTATCCAATACATTTTTAAAAATAAAATAAGAATATCTCAATATTAATATTATAGTTAATTATATTTATACTCGGCAATGTGGGGAACAAATTTATGCCAAGACAAATCACTTTATACCGTGAAAATAATAAAAATTAAATTTTAAATCCGACCGATTCATTACGCAGTGTACATGTTTCTTTATGACGTTTTTGTAGAAAATATATGGGTATGAAGACAAAAAATACGACATTATATTTTATGCGAATGAAAAACAAAGCGTTTTATATTTTATTTAACATTTTTACATAGTAAAGCAAACGATATGTTATTATTCCATTTTTAGTTTTACAATAGTTTTTTTTTTTTTTAAGACTCTTAAAGTCGCTACAAATACCTGTTTGGTATAATATATATATATATATATTTTTTTTTTTCCCATGAAATGTGTAGATTTTTTAGTTGATGTCATAAAAATACAATATTAACATAATTATAATCTAAAAGTAAAGTGTTTAAAAAATATAATAATATTATTGTTTTTATACACGTATAAAATATAATAAAATTTTGCGGCGATAAGATTATTTTGGAATTCATTTCACAACGTATAAAATAGGTATATTTTATAACATAAGTATTGAATTTTAGCTATTTTTATATAAGGTAAACTATATAATATATTATAATATTATGTATCAAGAAAATGAAGTAACAGCGAACAATGTCAACGATAAAAATATGACGGAAATATGTGACATAAAAATGATTTTAAAAACAACATTTAAGAAGAACTTTATAGGTAATTTTTAAAATATTTATTATCACATATCTCGATGAGATTGTTTCTGAAATGATGACATAAATTACAACTTTTAATATATATTTTAACTAAAATAACTTTAAAGACCGAAACTTGATGATATGCGCCCAATATCCAATTTCCGTATTTTGATCTATACTTTTCTCTTTATCTCTTTAGATATCCTGATTGAAATGTTAGAAAGACTTCAATGAAAATATTTGTGGTATATTGGGTATGAAAAAATGATTTTCCGGAGCTGAGGATTTTTCACTTAGAGATATTTCTTTAGATTTATGGCACTGGCTGATCGACATCGCCGGTTAGACATTTGTTTTATTGTTAAACTTTCCAATGGTATTATGTTATGACTCTCTATTTATTCTTCATTTTTTATTTATTTTTTTTCGTATTATTGAGTGTTATTCCTATAAATAATATTTGGTAAAATTTTAGTGAATAAAAAATCATTCTAAAAGTTGTTTTTCTTTCGCAGTGCGTTGCATGCACATCAATAATAAGATAGAAAATTATCCGAAAATGTAATTGAATATAATGTTATAAATGAATACAATACTTTTTTTCAATTTTATGAAAAATGTAGTTTATAAATCATGTGACATAATATCGACACAGAATATAATTATGTTTTATCTGAATGGATAGATATGATAAAAAATTTAACGTGTACTTAATAAGAGATTAGGTCTGAAATTTTGAAAAAAGTATCTCGGTGTAATCATGGGACGAAAACCAATTTTTTCAGAATTACGCAAAATTATAATAATTATAATACAGTAACATTATATAATCTCACGGTTTGTCAGAATTTTCCCGATAAAACAAAATAACAGTGTTATCGAGTTGTTTCCAACCAATAAAAATCACATAATTTCGGACGAATGTTTATTCCATAACTTTTCGAGCACCTTTTTTTTTTTAATTAAAGATTTATTTTAGACTACAGAAGTTTGTTTATTCTAGTTTATATAAGTAATTACTATTATTATTGTGATTTAAAAACTTTTAATACGTAAAACAAAGATACTTTATAAAATATTATTATCAATAATAGATTAAACAAATATAATTACATTTACCAGGAGAAATAATTAATTAAAAAAAGTACCTATATATTTAGGTATATTTTTGAAAAAAAAAACCATTTAATTAGTACGAAACATACAATTTAACGTTGAATATATTTTCATCGCACTGTTATCGGCTTTTAAGCTCGGTTTAGTCTTTAATGGGAAATTTTTATTTTTATTTTGTACGTATAGAAATATTTCACGATGTTACTATATTACCTATACACTGAGCTTAATAGAACCATGCGGTTATTAAAATGAAACGAATAGAAACGAAAAAAAATGTAAATCTAAATTGAAACTTTTCATTTTTAAATTTGATACACAACAGTGGCGTGGCGAACTGTATATTTTGTCCAGGTACGATATAAAATTTTGAATCTACCCACCCGATACGTCTCTGTCTAGAAAATTGATAAAATTTACATATTTTTCATAAAATGTTAACCATAATTTTTCTGAGAATACAATACGCGTTAATGTGTATAAAATATAGTCGATATAAAAAATGTTTAAATATATTGTGCATACATTTTTTTAAAAAAAAAAAAAAACGAACCAATTAATATTATATTATAAAGTGTACGTTGATGAAAACCGCCGTACAAACTATGACCGTAAATAACGATAATAAATCACCTACAAGAGTTTTATGTCGATAGACGATAGTGGTAATATAAATCTTAAAATTATTTTACAATCCAAATATAATGTGTTCGGGGTGGTTTTTTTTTTCTTTTTTAAACTGCGTTAGAAATTCACTTAACTAATTGACCAATATTATATTGGCTATCTTGTTTCGACCACTCGTGTATTAAACTAAGGTCAAGTGTAATGTTTGGGATTCGAACATGGGTTTATATTGTATATAATGTATATATATATATTATATATATACATGACGTACGTATATATACTATTATACTCTTTACTTAATAGAACTTAACCATCATTGGTCACGTCCAGGGCGTATACATTGATCGACCGCAGGCAAGATTTTTTTTTTTTAAGATTTCAGAAAACGATAGTGAAAAACGAGAAATATTGTGTTTGGTACATTTAATTTGTACGAGTGCTAAACGATTCGATGTGCGATATATAATTTAATATAAATTACATCGTACGATACAATTTTGTACGAAAATTTTATTATTATTATTATTATTATTATTTTTTTTTTTTTATGAAAAATACCAAAATCCAGTTTCGCGAACTTTGAAGAATTTAAATGTCTTTTTGACACTAAGAATTTTGTTATGTGTACAATAAAATATGTATATATATAAATATTTTTTGAGCATTACGTAAAATACATTTATTTCGAGGGCCAAAGTCTAGGTTCACATTTAAGTTATATATTTAGGTATATTAATGAGGAAAAAACGTGTCTAGTTAATCACTAATTATATCCGAGCGTTAATTTCTTTGTTTCAAGTTTTTTACTTTTGTTTTTTTTCCACAGCAGAAACTAAACGTTGTTGAATGTATTTTCAAGGCACTCAAACATTATGGTAATTATTCTATTATACCAATCCTACCTCAGAGCTTAAACGTCGTAAACAATATTGTGTTTGTTTGTGTATTTGATATAAAGAAATAAAAGAAGAAATATAAAAAGATTTTGAAATAAACAGGACATATTTACAACGGAAACGAAAAACTACCAATAGTATACAAATCCTTAAGTCGAATGTCAATAATTATATTATTGAATAATATATTATTTAAATAACTATTGCATCTGTCAATATACATTTAGTACGCTGAGGCTCTTGCAAACACATATCAAAATTTCAAGAAAAATTAAAATATAACTACTGAAATGTATAAATATATTTAAAAAGTAACTTTAAAATAGTTCTATGCCGGTAACATTTTTCTATTGTTGTGTAATAATAAATAATTATTGAAAAAATCGAAAAGCCAGACAAAATAAACTATATTTTGGATATTTCGATTTTAGTACAAATTTATACCGATCACCTTTTTTCCAGGTTATTGTAGGAATGGATTTTATTTTAAGTAATCTATATTTTAGATATAATAGTAAATAAATAATGACGTTTATGGATATTTTAACGTACTTATAATTATAATATCAATAAGCACAATTTTTTTTTTACAAAATTAAAATAGAAACATTCTATATACCATTAATTTTGCTAGGATTTTAAGTATAAATCGCTGAAAAAAGATATGCTACTTCCATTCACCCTAAAAGGACTATATATACTGAAAAATAGTACCTACGTAAAACATAGTTTCGTACTTGTAGTATTATATCGGCTAGAATAATCGCAAATACGTGTTTTTTATATTAATAAAAACTTGACAATATTTACTAAATTTTGACACTTTGTGTGATGTGTATATTGTATTTTTCATAAGAAATTGATAATTTTTAAATTTTAACTTTTTAAGGATTGATCATTATTTTTCAACTATTTAGAGTACGCCATCATAGTCCTACACTTCCACTTAATTCTATTTTCCGCACCTTCTTCTTTTACCACCACCTCTTCATATCATTCGTCAATACATCTCCCCACCTTTTTTTGGTCTTCTTCTCCCCCTTTTTACATCAACATAGATTTCTTTTACTAATCTTTACTGCCTCAAACTTTTTCCTCCTATGTCTGTCTGAGCCATTTTAATCAATTTGTCTTTTTAAAAGATCAACCATTAGTTACAAATATAAAATACTTGAAAAAAAAAAATTATCTTTAAAAAGTTGAAAAAAGTTGTCTTCATTTATTTGGTGCCAATATTAATGATCTACGATAATTCCGGAGCCATACAACTTGAAGTACGAAGGTAAGGTCTTTTTTTTTAAACAAATGTTGTGATTACACATCAATAGAAAGCGGTACTAACACATATTTTTAAATTACTTTTAAATTGTTAGATTTTAATTTTTCTTAAAATTTCATAAAAGTTGCCTACACAAAACACCTTAAGAAACAAGAGTGTGGCATTTTCTTACAAACATTATTTGGAAAGAGGACGCGATGCCTACTGGCCAAACGGACTAAGGAGAGTCAAAAACTTCGAAGTCGTAATACGCAAAAGTTGTCGAGCAAGTGTTCCCCTTGTAACATATTGCGCAACGAATACAATATACTATTTAGCAAATCGCAGATGAATTAAGAGCGAGTGAACAATATATTATAATATGTATTATATTGTAAAATGTTTTATATGATAATATATATATATATATTTCAGCAGTGCTGCCACCGTAACACGGGCTGCTAAAAGACTTCTTTGCAACACTGTTTTCCCCGCGTTAACGTATAGTTGTACTTAAACGGAGACGGGAGAAATTTACCATACGCAAACTTTTGTCCGGAATGAAAAACTTTTGCGTTACGTTAAGGGGAGGCTTTTTCGTTTTCGGCCGTAGCCCCGAGAATTTGGTGGAATAAAATTGTTCGCTATTATTTATGATTTTCCGAAACAAATATTAGGTTAGATTTTTTTACACGCGTTTATTTGCGGGACGGAAGTCAGACGGTTCTGACCATATAGTAAATATATCATTATATAAACAGTATATAATATATCTATTTTACAGTTTACTTTTGTACAGTCGTATTTGAATTGCAATTTGATTGCCTTTAAAAATGCATTGCGCGTACTATGCGCCGTACACGAACATTTAATATTGTCCATAAGGGCCGTAAGCTCCCGAGACTTTGTGTGTACTTTTTTTCTAGAACCAAAGACAATTACGAATCTCGTTTCGTGCGTTTAAGCCACGTACATTGGTCCAAAACACAAAGGGATCGGTAAAGTGTATATATATATATAAAGATAAAATGCATTGAATCCCACATAAATCGAATGAAATTGTATATTTCATTTTCATTCATAAAAATCGTTCGGCAACCGCTGTTGAATTCAAAAATATTTTATTTTTTTTTTTAGCTTTTTTCCCCCAAGCTTATTTGCAAATACCATGTTCGTATATTATATCGATAGTCACACGAAAAAAGTAGTAGTAAAACTACATTTTTCAAAGGACTAATAACGTTTATTCCTAAAATATGGGTATATTTTTAAAAATGCACCTACATAAATATACCCTTAATCTCTGAGTTTAAAATTTTCTACTTCAAAAAAAGTCCTACCAATCTAATTGTTTGAATATTCTGTATAGTGTATCTACCTGAGCATTAAATTATACACCTCTTCGTTAGTTAAATTTTTATACATCCGATTTGGCTTAGTCCATTTTAGGGATCCGCAAATTTAATTTGAAAAAGAAACACAGGATATTTTTATTAGACTTTTAATTCAAATAATATTAAACTAGAAAAAATTTCCGGGTTATTTTTCTTATTTAGAATTATAAAATCACAAAACTATGAACGTTTATCGGATACAGGTGGAGGAAGCGAATCTTCTATCGATTTTCGAAAATCGAACTTTTCTTTTCTAACAAGTTTCCATTTTTCCCTCAAGTTTTACCTTTGATATAGGAAAACTACTGCAGGGGAAGTTGAAAAATGACTTTTTTGAATGTACCAAATAGATGTAATTTTCAATCAGGGAGTTCTTTATCCGAAATGTCTTTTCCATTCAAACCATAAACACACATCATCGTAAAACCAATACACCGGTATACGCTCGAAAACAAATTAAAAACTGATAAAAATGTAGTTAATGTTTGACATTTTTAAATTCTAAACTGGAAATATTCTCATCGTCGGATTCAAATATTGACTATGAATCATATAGTAAATATAGGTAATAACACATTTTAAAACGTACGCATTGATATGGCCGGACACGCGGGACGGATGGGATCTCAACCCTTTTGCCTGGAAACCGTCGGTGTTATCACAGTATATTATCCTTAAATCGTATTATTTTTGTAGGATTTAAACGGGGTCCATCATATTATATTATAGACAAGACGCGAAATAATATATTTTCATACGGTTTTCTTGTTGTGCAAACACGATTGATGAAATTCGAACCGATCGCGACCAATAGGTGACCACGATTTAAAGGGTACACGGGTGTTTGATGGTTAGCGAAAAAAACTTATCTCGCCGCGCGATATAGTTCATATATATATAATATATATATATATATATATATATATTCACTGAAGAAACATTATTTACGTGACGTATCCAAGGCGACCGTGCACCGTAATGATCCTTTCATTTAAGTTTTAACCATGGCCCCCAGGAAGACGACAAGAGATATTTCTTTATTATGGTCCTGATTTTGTTATCACTCGGTCGGAGAAAGAAATTTATAAGCATTAAAAAATATACATACACACATATATATATATATATATATATTGCGTTTATACTCGTTTGGGCGATATCTCAACGAGTGCCACTATATAATAACAATATTGTGTTTACGATTTAGAATACAACGCGTCACGCCGGCGACAACGAGAGAGATTATTAAGACATTACATTACATTACATTTTTTTTTTTTTTTTCACTACATATTTTGGAACAAAGCGATTTTTTTAAACGATTTTCCCGATGTTTGAATATAGAAAATGCCATCATAAAACAATTAAAACAAAATTCCTCGTACGCGAAATAACATATTATAGCACATTGTGTAATGTTTATGAAACGAAAGTGTCCGAGTCTACGTTATACCTACTATATGCATAATATAGGTAAGTACGGAGTTGCGAGTTGACAAATTTACGAACAACTGACGGTTAGCATTTATAAATTATAAAAAATTTAAATATACACCGAATTTAATTGACAATTTTAATTATTCGTTACTAATTATTATTAACGACTAATATTTATTTAATTATAATAATTAAATATTTCGATTATGAAATCGCATAAAATTCAATTTCCGAGTCTTGAAGAATATATTATATATACTTATATAAATAATATCTGCTTATAATATATAACAGGTAATAGATTAATAGTTGAAAAATATGAATTTTCATTTTATATCCCGTTGTTTTTGGTAGTAAATTACGTATTGAAAATAACAAACGTTGTTTTTAGATTTTATAATTAAAACGTGATGTTTCGAAACAAAACCGTTACGAGTAAAATTTTTGCCGTATTAATTGAGTATTTTTTTAGTTCATTGCACAGAGATTTGTTTTAGCATGACAAAATTGACAGATATTTGAAATAAAATAAAATAATTGTAAAATATTCGAGAAAAATAGGGCCTGGTCTGTGTTAAAATTATTAATTCCAATATACGAATATAAAAGGCCTTCTTATTTAAATTAGTTCCATTTACAGATAATGTACATAGCCCAGTCAGAAAAAAATTAAAATGTTATTATACTTTTTACAAAATAATATTTTAACGATACTTTTTGCCGGGAAAATTAAATTAAAAACACATTTTTGATATTTTGTTTTAAAAATATAATAAGATAATTAAATGTTTTAAAAACATTATTTCATTATTATTATTGTTATTATATTATTATAGTGAAAATATCTTTATACGTTAATTATCTAGACTTCATTATTTTTTTTTAAATATTTCGAAACGTTTTTTTCTAAATTCATTTAATTAAGTAAATAAAAAAAACAAAATACAATTCCTTCAATTCACAGGGTTCAAATAAAAATAAATGTTAAATTATTTCGATTGAAAATTAATTATATATATATATATGTACAATTATTTATAAATAAATTTAATTTTGACAATATTAATTTGAAAAATTAGGATTTGATTCTATACAATTATTCAACGACGCATAATTATTTTTCCTACATAATATGTTTTAAAATATAACTTAAATATTTGATACAATTCTTAATGAATTTTTGAGTACCTACTTTAAAGATAAATATAGCTGTTAAGACTTTTTACATCTTTTAATTAGTATTTTGGAAATTAAATTTGTTATTTGACTTCAACTTTCGATTTAAGTTTCAAGTTCGATATAAAATTTACTGGATATAGCAAATAGTAATTTAAAAATACTGTGTATAAAAAATTATTTATAAAGTTTAAATATAAAAAGTCATGTTAACACATGTTGAAAATAATTATCTCTATTAGTTAATTTTTTTTAGTTTTAATTAAAAACAAGATGGATTAAACAGATAAAAATTGGGTTTAAGGAACATTTTGTTTTTTTTTTTTTGCTGTTCGGGAATGTACTATATTTATCAATATTATGTCTTGGTTTTTGAAATTAACATTTCTAAAGTACTTATGACTTCTTATTAAGAACACCAAACCTATTTAGATGCGTTGGTATATTTTGGTTTGAGAACTGAAATATAATGACTGCATAGGCATAGTACCTTTGTAGTAATATGCATTATAATAAATATAATGGTTTGTTTTATATTACCGTGATAATTTAATTGTTTTAATAACAAATTTATATTTAAGATATTACAATATATTTTATGGTACGAATATAAAAAAAAAAAAAATTTCAATTAATTTTGGCAAAACGATAAATCTGAGTCTGTTGTACAATGTTGATATCGAACGTGCAAAACTAAAAATAATATATATTTTAAGAAAATTGTATATTATTAAGCCATATTATATGCGCGTACAGTGTATACGTATATATATGGAAAAAATAATGTGATAGTAGTCTAAGAAAACACTACTTATTGATAAGTTGGAGACAGTCCAACGTAATACCGTTCCATTATTTAATGGCTTTTAAAATGGTTCTATATATATAAATGCTTATCGATTCGATTTCGTTCGGACATAATTTTTGAACGAGTTTTGCAACCGTAACAAACACAATATTCCATTGGCATATTTTATTACTGTGTTTTTCTCTCTCTTGTTTTCTTTCTTTCTCCATTTTTTTTCCCTTTTCGTAATTCAGTCACTTTACTAAAATGTTGCACGTATCTCAAACGAATTTATTTGTTTTCAAAAGACGAGTTAAAATGTGCGAGTGTGTGATGTTTAGGTGTACCTACGTGTTTTGATATATGGATGTAATGGTTATACGATGTACCTATATAATAAAATGTGACGTTTAGTGGAGCCATTTTTTACTTTCTCGTATTTTATTTAAAAAAAAATTGTCGATAATATCTGAAATTGAACTGTAAATAAGGAGGAAAATTATGCATTCAGAATCAAATTACTTCTCAACTCAAATTTTAAAGTCCATAATTCAAAACCAATCGAATTCTTTGCTTTATAATAATGTATTTTTCATATATTTTTTTTTTTCAAAGTCTGGTTGAATATTTCATTTTTTTTCGATAAAGTGATTTTTACAAATTCCTATATTTCGAAACGTTATTTTATAATTGTATGTCTTAAATGCTCCATTGGATCATAAATACTGTCAAATGATTTTTTTTATTTTTAAAGCTTTTATAATTTTTTGTTAAATAAATTGTTGCTTTTTTACATTGTATAAATACGTTTTTGTGATATCGTTTTACATTTTTGAAAGAGAATCATTAAAAGTTGGCCTAATCCATAGGAATTATATATGCTAATATTTTACTCATTGTTATATATAACTACCTAATAACATTTAAGTGCTAAATCTATTATAATGTTTTAAATGTAAATATGTATACAAATCAAATATGTAATACTTTAAAATATAATGTAATTCATCTTTTTAAATAAACTTGTTTTAATTGAAAATTATTTTTATAAATTTTAATTAAAAAATGTATTATTATCATTGACTTCACTTATTCAATTTAAATTATTGTATATATTTATTTTTATCAAATTAGGTAAAATTGTGAGGAAAATTCAAATATTCAACAATAATGTAATATAGAAATAAATAATTGTTGATAATATTAATTATTATTGACATTTTTAAGTAAAATAAAGTACTAAAATTAATATTTTGGTATTGGGTTACTTGTAGAATTATTTATATTTATACTAAAATTAAGGTAAATTAAGTTCGTTGATAATATGAAGTAAATTCGAACAAATGTTGTACTTGTTTTCATTTTGTTCATGCATTTGAACTTTGTTCGTTTGAATCAGTTCATTTAGAACTAGTTCATTACACGGTGTGAGTATAGATGCGTTTATTGTAAAAGCTTATATCACTTGTCGTAGACAATACAAATTTCATCTAGTTTTAGTTTTACGTTTTGGATAGTAGAAAAAAAAAAAACGCTTTAATTACGTAAACTGTAGTTTTCGAAATAAGGACGAGTTATTTAATAATTAAACATACATATTTATTTTACATAGTGTAAAACCATAGTTTGTTATACGGTTATGTAATTTTTCACTTAAAAAAAAAAAAAAAAAACGAAAAAAGTTGCTTAAATATGAATAAGTTTGTATATCCTTGGTATCTATAGGTATAATATGTATATATTAAAACTGTTTACTTATAACTTATTATTATTAAGTTCATAAAAAAACTGGAGAAACAATAAGGTTTGCAGTTATTAAATATGTTATTATTTCTCAATGAGAGTACACTATGAAATACCTCAGAGTCCCGAAAAATGCCTGTAGGGGTTTATTTAATAAGCATTCGTAAATAAATAACGTAATTTATGTATACAAATAATTTATTGCTATATTAGCAGTATTCGATTATTAAACAATATAATATTATATATATATACGGTCAAGGAGTATCAAAAGTCAGTTATTAAACTGATAATTTGCAATAAATTAACCGATAAGACGGTAAACGAGTGTATACGTATTTGCCTCGTAAACATTTTGCAATTTCAAACATATAATATAACATTAAAAGTAAAATATTCCTATAATTATGCATTTAATGCAACATTTTAGTACAATAATAGTTAAATACTTAGTTATTATTGTATTAAAACGTTGCATTAAAAGTTTAATTCACATTAAATTAATGTGAAATATTTAATGTTTAAAAGTTAAATGTACTATTGTGTAGATATATAATTAGATATTGTGTAGTATATAATATTTCATTGAACGTTTAATATAAATAAATAATAAAATAAATAATATTTAAATATATTTGATATTTTGTTTAAATAAATCGTATTTTAAATAATAATCGTTCAAATGATGTTCACTGAAAGGTTTCTAAATATTGAATTCTACTTTTTAAATTTGTACGTATTGTTAAAAATTACATTTTTAACGTTTATTATGGTTTAATGAAGGTTAACATGTTTACCGGGTCAGTATTTGTTTTCGAATTTTAAAACGTTATGTTTCTATACATAGTAATTTAGATACTATATCGCCGTTATGTCCGTCTGTCCGTCTGGACGTCCATCGATACGGTGTAAAAATTATAATGTGCATTTTTGATTTGACAATCGATTGTACTTACATTTTGTTATTACTAGAGAGATAGAAAACGGGAAATCTAGCACGCTTGCGAAGTGTTAATGTTTTTCCTAACTTCCGTCTGTCCGTCTTTACAATTCGTTGTTGCGGTTCCTATTATCAATATTTACAATTTTTATTCCTTTTGTTGATTTTAGGTTTCTATACATAAATACAGTAGTAATAAAGTATTATTTTAAAATTCCGAACTTGTTTTTATTTTAATATTGTTTGAAATTTCGATGTTTTTATTCGTTTTTTTCGCAGGATGTTAAAAATTTTACAAAAAAAAAAAAAATAAATAAATAAATAAATATAAAAATAATGTAATATTATACCTAGTGTGATTTTTCACCTGTAGAAACGTTGTTATTTTTTAATATTCATAAATACTGTACGTATTTGTTAAATATTCCTATAACGTGTAGAAATCGTGATGTTTCATCACTTTTATTGCTATTATACAAGATATTTCTTTTTTAATGTACAAACTTCGAGAATAGCTGTTATTGTTAATGTAATGTTAGTGATTTGCAATCGATAATCTATTTGGCATTTAGTGAGTTCAGAAATTTTAAAGATACCTACAATAACTATTTCATTTAGTTTTAAATTTACTGTAAAACAAAATGCATCACAAGATTTACTGAACACAAAAACTCCTCTTTTGATATGTATACGATTTTTGCAATTTTCAAACGAACTATAAAAATCTCAAAAATCATGTGACATATCAAATTCGATACTATTTCCTTAAATCGTAATTTTAATGAGAAATATATGTTTTCATAATATTTGTCGTCTACTAAAACCCTTATTTTGATATGCCATACAATTTTTCAAGATTTTTATACTTCCGTATGACTTCTGAAGATCGAAAAATCGTGTGACTTATCAAAATAGGGGTTATAGTGGACTGAAAATCTGAAAATGTATTTTTTTTTACAGTAAATTTAGAACTTAATTAAAAAGCTACCTTTAAAAGTTTTGAAAAAAATGCATTAAAATGTATGGTCTTATCAAACTTCAGTGTCGCACACATAAGTTATAATATATAATTGTGTTATTATTTTCATGTTTTTAGAGTTTTTAAAAATACGTTTCCCAAGTTCAGTGATGGCATATCTATTTTATTTCCATTAATTAAATTTAATACTAAAATATAACATTTAATATTTTTATCCGAAAATTAACATGACTTTTTCCAAGTACAATTTGTTTTTCTTTTTAAATTTAATTTTATTGGAACGATATCCAAGTATTGATAATGAGAAATTACAATATTTATTGTATTTATTTATTATAATATTACAATTTCTAGTATCTACCCATATTATGTCGATATGTCATGTTTCTCTTGAGTGGTACCAATAAAATCGATTTGAACGAGTCTCAGCGGTGAACCCCGTTTACCCCACAAGTTTACAGGTCATTTCTAAGTTTGGAAAATTATAATGAAGATATAGGTTGACCCAAAGTCTCCTAAACTTTAATTGTTTAGTTATGCAAAGTTGGCTCGGTTCAAGCTCGTAGAGGATGATTTTACAGGAGGAAATGAGAGAACTCACACTAAATTGAAACAGAAAAGTGGAGCGGGTATATACGTATATGCTCGTGTGGTACAGTTTTAAGTAAAAGTTGCTTGAAAAGTTTAGAGGGTAGTTGTTTTTGAAATGATCTCATAAATACCGAAAATAACGATGAGATTGTAAGATTGTTGATTATTTTACAGAACATATTATACCATATATGTATATGTACAGTGTACACATTTTAACGTTATTACGAACACTTTTACTCAAAGTATAATTATACACATTATTTGCGACTACTATGTCTCGTTTTCATAAAAAAAAAACGCCTTATCGTTATTAAACAAAAAATTTGTTTTATTTTTTAATTAAAAACATGTTTCATATCATGCATGTTACTCACCAATGATAAAACACGAACATTTTCCTTCATGAATATTTGCAAAAATCTAGGCAATATTTATTAGTTATTTATGTCTATATGAAAATTTTTTGAATTATTAAGATTGGCTAAATATTCATACTATCGACCAATGCTACTTAGAAAAAAAAATAATGCTCGGGTAGTTTCAATAACTATAGATATTTTATGAATTTTTTTTTCAGATGACATTTTTTACGTCATTTCGAATTACAAATTCTACCATTTGCACAACGCTCATTTGTTTTTTTTTTTCAATTTACAATGTCACTTTTTGAATTATCGTTGGGTGGTTAAACTACTCGTCCCTGTAGGCTGTTATTTTTGATGAATAATCAATTTTCCTTCCTCCATCGGATTTCAAAATTTTTGCCGTTGAATTATACATTTTTAATATTGTCTGACAATTTCAATTTTAATAATATCTAGTCTATAGCGAACAAAAAACTAACATAAATATTTATTTATATTACAAATAAGGAGATTTTTATTAGCTTCAATTATTATTTCGGGAAAAAAAAAACATTTAGAAATGTATATTTATACGTGAAAGTCAATAAATTCTCATCATATTATTGTGGGTTGAATTCGAGCGTGGTTTTCATAATGTTTTCAAAATATAATATAAATGAATAGTTAAATGCATACACTTATATTATGAACAGTCTTTATCCTCCGTATAGAATTCGAAATACAATGTGAAACGAGTTTGTTACCCGCTTAGTGTATATATTATATATAAATTGTTAAACGCAGTAATTTTTGTTTTTTTTTTTTTCTTTTTTTTGGGGGGGGGGGAGGGGAAATAGGCGGGAAAGCGTATTCAACACGGTCTGACGAATTTGTTTTCAACGCTGAAAACCCGAGACTTTTAGTAAATTAGTAATCATCGACTTAATTGTTTTGGCCCGAAACAATGAATAATTCACCGGTCGGTTTAGGTTAAGGACGTGCCTACACATATAATATATTGAACCGTTTTGCACGCGGCAAACGACTGAGGTGGTCAAGACTAATATATAATTAAATTAACGACAGGGATCTCGTTATGGACGAGAATACTGTATATATATAATATATTGGTACCAGTCACAAGAATCAATCATTTATAATATATATATATATATATATAGATTCCACTTTATCTCACAATAATAATATCGGCATGTCGGTGAATTCACGGGTATGATTTAACGAGTATTTAATATTTCAATCAAGTGAAAACAGTGTTATCAGTGAAGTCGATAAGTGTAAATATCAACTAAGGATCGGTGTTATAAAAGGGTGATAGTGGCTTAATACACGCAATCTAGCATAAAACGTATGATGATGAAATGGGGTAAAGCATCAAGTGTTTTGTCTCTGCGATTAAAGGATTTCAAGAAGAGAATTTCAAGACGGACGTCTTAAGTGTCAAGATAAAAAAAAATGAGTATTAAAATAGCCATGAAGTAGAGATAATTAAATTAAAAATCAGAGAAATGAGTACGTAGTTTAAGACGAGTTTGGATACATTATGAGAAGAGAGCGTAAACCACTAGTAAAAGTTTTATACATCAGAGTACTTGTAAACAATAATTACTTAGGATTTCTAAATAAAAATTATCTATGATTTCCAGTGTATCAAAAATCAGGGACGAGCCTAATTTAATATTGCGGGGGAGAGGGTGAAATATTGTATAATAATCATTTTGCCCATCAAATTATTTTCATATATGATTTATTGAATTCACGTTATATTGCCAACTCGTTAGACAATCACTAATTAGTATTTACTATAAGTTACTACTACTTAATATAATTATTTTTAGCTTATATTTAGCGTATCACTTATAGTCTCAGCCCTGTCAAATATTTATAAAATTTACCACAGATTCCCAATTACAAAATATTTCCTGAGATTTTCATTATATCGTATAGGTATTCATTTATTACACCCTCCATCGAATGTGATTGAGAAATGAAAACGACTCGTGTGTGGATGTGATAGATATTTTAGGCTGAGAACCAGGATTGCTGATTTTCAAGTCAACACGGTATTGGTTGTTGCCACAATAGCCATGATATACTTAACAAAAAAAATATTCAGGGTGAAATTAATTTTGCGATAAATTCGAAAACGAGCTTCAAGCTACGGGAAGTATGCTCGATAATGTCTGATTCAGACAAATCAACAAATGGGTTTTAAATTTAACCGAATGACATGCATGAGTGCATATTGGTACAAATTTTAGTGGAGGTGAATAAAAACTTCATATACAATATACATTTTAAGATCCACCTATATTTTTGGTCTGTAAACATAATATATTTAGGAACGTTACATGAAATTCTAGAGGTTTAGAGTTTCCATGCACATCAGCTAACATTTTAAACAGGGTTAATAAAGTTAACAATAAACGCTATATCGGAATTATAGTGGAACTTTTAAAGTAAAAATATAACTATCACTGAAAAAATACTGGAAAACCCTATTTCAGAACGTTTTTCTATAAACTTAAAACATTTTTAAAATTTAAATTATTTTAAATTAAATAAGACCGTATATGGTTGAGGTTATCTCCGTCGCGTAAACCGAGAGGGGAATTTAATATAATTTTCGATACAAACGTGGTTATTGAATATTATATCGTATACCGCGGGCACGTATTGGAAATCGTCAGCGGTATAGGGTAATAATATTATCTACTTCAATGAGACAAAAGTAAATTAAATTTTGTGGAAAATAAATTCCAAATATTCTAATGACTTGTCGGGTACGGGAAATATAAAAATATAAATATTCGATTTTAAAATCTTAAATTTCAGAATAAAATTAAAATATTTACTAAAAACTGAACGAAATAAGTACGTTTCTAGCTATAACTTACTATTATTAAAAAATATACCACTCAAGTATAAATTGTACTATGAATAATTTGATTTAGATATACTCTACGCACCTATTATACCATTTTTTTGGGAGACTAAAACAATATACATATGTCACAAAAGGTGTTTATCTCCGACTAAAATTGTATTTACTCAGATTAAATATAGATATAAACTTTATACTTCAAAACATAAAACACATATATATATATTTTGAATAATTATATTAATAGAAATTGTAACTCGATAAAAAACGGGATACTTAGTACATTTTATTAAAAAGAAAACAAACCAATTAATATAGTTGCGTATAGCTATCGATTTTAATAGTGTACTACTATGTTTTTTTATTGGGTTAAATTTCAGGCAATATATTACAAAAATTTTACAATTTTAATATATTTTAGTAATAATACACGCAAATTACGGAGTTCTCAATAAGTAATCGATATCGAAGGCATAAATATTTTATAGAGATAAAGGAGCATAACACAAATGATATACAAATGTATAGGATGGTATGCACAATATTATGCGGAAAATTTACAAAATCACAACATCAAACTATTATATTATTAGTAGAATAAATACCTACTATACAGAGCTGTACCGTTTATTAGTCTCAGTGACTTAATTGACGAGAAAATACATAAAATCTAATTATTTTCAAAATTGATTCTGCCAACAGATTAATACATTATTTAGTTAGGATAATAAGTAAATTTTAAAAACAATATTTTTATCTGTAAATACTTGATTTACCTGAAAAATGCACAAAAATGGGAAAAATGATTTAAGAATACCTCTAAAAATACAAGTATGAAATAAAAAACATTATTCCTGATAAAACACAATAGCTTGGTCTCATCACGATTTTGGTAACTAATAAAGAAAAATTGAATTAATTAATCTAATTTTGTCTAATTCATTAATATCTAGATTTAATTCTATGCCAAAGTAACATTGAAATCGATCTACTGCAGAAATTCACATGTCACTGGAAGTGTTAGACCTCTGTATATTTTATAAATTAAAAATTATATTATTGTACTATTATTTATTTAAATTACGGAAGTAAGTAAGTACGCAAGTAGAAACATGTTTCATGTTTTATAATAATATTATTAGGTATATTATTTTCCTTTAATGATAAATATAAATATCTAGATATCTAATATACTTAAATAAGTGAAATTTTATCCAAGGTAATTGTTTAGATAACTTGCCATTACTTATTTACATAAGATAAAAGATATGTAAGTAAAAAATGATCTAGATAATGTTCAACACTGATAAGTACCTAAGTAAAAATTAAAAATCACTTGTGTTAATTAATAAGATAATGGTAAAAATAAATTTTTGCATAAACATTATATTATGCTGCACGTTTATAGAAAACAGCAATTTATATTATGTAAAAAATATGCTATTTTCTTGGTGATTTTAGGTTTTAAAACTCAAAAAGTCAATATACACACACACACACAAGTGAACACCGAGTAGCCGAGCCTCCTTGCATTGTTTTATTTAAAGTACTGTTTTCAAGTTATTGCTTCTTACAGATTGACTGAAGTTGTTGAAAGGCTCTGTGGTGGATAGTTTGATTGATAATGAGTTATTTGGATCACATAAATTTGATTGATCTGAAGCAGAAATTTTCTTTGATTGTTTTCGTCTTGCTGATAGATTCTATATGTTTTCTTGGCAAGTGATATTTACTACTGTGTTTTGAATGTTGATATTGTTAACGAACGATCATTTATATAAAGAAGTGTAATAGATTGAACTGCTTCAAGACGTTTCCAGGAGAATTCTGATATGTTATAAGACCAGATCGGTGCGGCGTAAGTTAGTATAAATTTTATATTGGAGTTAAATATGTATAATTTTGTTCTTGCAAGTAAGGAGCTATTTCTATTTATCAGTGGATAAAGATTGTTTATAACTGCTTTCGCATTGGATATTATGTATTTCATATGTGAAGAGAAGTATAGTTTTTTTTTCATCGAGGTTTAATCCTAAGTATTTGATATTTTTGGTCCAGTTTATGGGTGTGTTCTTTACTTGGTTGTAAATATGTTTGTTTTGTGGAAAAGAGGATAGAAGAGGTTTTTGTGTGTTCATAGTTATCTGCCAGTTAGCGAGGAAAGGTTAGATTAGTTCTAGCTGTTTTTGGACATTTTTAATTGCTACTTCGTTGGTGATGCTTGAAGCATAGATTAGGGTGACATCTGCATAAAATTTTGTTCTGAAATCTTTGTGGTGAGACACGTCGTTAGTATAAATTATGAACAAGTGAGGGGCGAGACTAAAGCCTTGGGGGACTCCAATTGAAACAGGCCTAGAGGAGGACAATTTGCCGTTGATTTTGACTTGGATCGTTAATCAGGGATAACCGAAGGGCTACTGCGGAGAAAATTTTTGTTCAGTTTATATAATTTTGGACAGCATTCCTTGTTGCCAGCCAGGGTAGCCAAGAAGTTTGTCCACTCATCTTCTTTGTAGGTAAGAAGTAGATCGCAGATGACTTGAATTTGGTGATTTAGGGTAGTTTTGGTCGCAGGGTCCCTAGTACGTTACCAATGAGTGCGTAGTCTGTATTTGTAGTTGATGGCTGCCTATTCGTAGGGGAGTGGGAGGTAGTTTTTTTGAGCAGTATATGTGTGGTCTTCTCGGTGAGGTTCTTGATTTTTAGATGGATATGGTCGTTTGATTGCATGACGTAGACCGTATCCTCCCCCGGACGGTTATTTATTTATATTTTTCCGACCAACTACGCAATTTTTCGCCGTAGCGACTGTCAAAACGTCACCCGTGCGTACACATACCGTCCTAATTTTAATTTGTTCTCGCTCTGACCGTTGATCCGTCTCTACCGCGAGAATGATCAGAGCACTTTTGAAAAATTGTTTTTATTTCATTATATTAATGTTGAATATTTTGGAAATTTTAAACGGTTATAATTATAGTAAAAAATATGAAAATGAAAAATGTGGCTCAATCATTCCCTCGAGTGAGTAATAAAAAATCTATTTGCATTATTAAAATCGTTATCGGAGTACGCACCGTACCGGAGATCGTTGGAATTTTAATGAATAGTTTTTGACCAAAAAAATGGTTTAACGATGGTGTGGAGGCCCTTTAAAAATGATTTTTTTTTCTCGAGAAGACGACGAATATGACCAAATACCGTGTGAGTTCGACTTTTTTCGTCCATCGTTCTATGACCATATAACATATAGACGTCAACGATGTTCATTTGAAGCTTTTGCGATTTATTCACAAACGGCAGATAACATAAAGTGAAGTTTTTATACAGGGGAACACCTAGTGGCCACCTCCCCACCGGACGTTTATTTATTTATATTTCTCCGGCCCACTGTGTCGTTTTTCGCCGTCACGACTGTCAAAACGCCACACGTGCGTACACATACCGTCGCGATTTATCGATCATTCGCTCTCGCTCTGCCCGCCGATCCGGTGGCACGTCTATTTCTATCCATCTATTTATACGTGGCGTTCGCGTTAGTCACACAAACCGCCTCCACCCGTATGATAATATATACGCGCGCGACGCCGTCACCGAATGATTTATCCCTATCGTTTCGCGTACGGCCGCGCCCAGGTTATCGCAATTTCAGCGGAGGAGAGGATATGGTTTGTTCGGTTTTTTTTTTTTTTTTTTTTGTTTCTTCCACACTTTAAATATAATATAAATTATATGCGTATGAGTTTTGAAAAATAACCACGTTCTCACGAGCGCCTACCGTTTTTTTTTTTTTTTTTAACGATTAGGAAATTTATCGTTTTCGAACGCGCGTCCCGTTTTTGGATTCGGAGCGTAGACGATTTTTATTTGTTTGTTTTTTATTATTCTGTAGGATTAGAGGATGTGTGTCCGGTCCTATATATGAAATCGATAGGAAATCGGGTCTACAGACTCTGATAAGCGATTAAAAATAATTTTTTGACTTTTCCAGTAGTTTCCATGAAGATTGGCCCGGCTGCTGCAGTCGCTGCAGCGCGTTGGTCTCACGTACTCCTCCCGCGTGTATGTGTGTTTTTTGTTTGTTATACAAGTGATCAATTAAACTGCCGTGTCCGTCAAACTGCATTGACTGCTGTAGGGACTGTCACCTGTGTGCAGTCACTGCAACGTTATTTCTCATGTTTAAGAGATCTCCACACCACACAGTTTTAAGGGGTATTATTCAGGCAATTTATTTTACTTTATTTGTACGATTTTGTGTTTGTGTGAGGCGTACGTGATCATTATTATTGTTAGTGACCCATATCAAAAGTATACGGGGAGCCATTACGTGCACTCGCGTGTACATGTCAGCTATATATTTTAAAACCACCAAAACAATTTACACTTTTCACTAAAATAGACGATTCTAATTCCATCAGAACGTTGTAACGAGTACAGCAAATTTTAATTTCGTAAAAATATCCGAATTTTCTATAATATTCAGGAGGGAATGATCGGAGTATTAATTAAAAATTGTCATTAATTAATCAGATATTTATGTTGAAAATATTGGTAATTTTAAATAGTTTTAATTATACTCGTAATATAAAATATGAAAATAAAAAATGTGGTTTGATCATTCCCTTGAGTAGGTAATGAAAAATGTATATACGTTTTCAAAATTTTATTGGAGTACGTATCGTGCCGGACTGTTGAATATAGAATTTGTAGTTTTTGTCCAAAAAAATGGTTTAATGGTAATGTGGAGGGCCCTAAAAAATGAATTTTTCACGAGAAGACAACGGAATACTGTGCGAACTCGTCTTATTTCGTACATCGCTCTATGGACTATGACTATAGTTATACAGACGTCAACGATATTATTTTTAAACTGTTACGATTTATTCACAAATGGCAGATAATACAAAGCAAAATTTCCATTAGTGAGACGAAAGTAACATTGGCATTTTGTTTCATCATCTCTGAGGAGTCTTGTAATTACATTTTTAAAAGCACTTTTTTTGAGTCTACTTGTAAATATATTAAGTGCCTTCCTCTTTTTTTTTCGACATCATCAAATTAATCATTTATTCTTCTCATTCCTCTTTTTCGATAATGAGATTTAATATTAAAACAAATACTATGTCATTCATGATAGACGTTTTGCGAAACACTAAATTTTGATCTGATTGCTGCAGCAGTTGACTGCAGCATCGAAACGGTTTTCGCGCTGCACGTATTAATCCATATTATTATCATAGCGTGTATTTATAATTATCGGTTTTATTATATTAGAGATGTGGAATTTACTGGTAATTTTTATATATATATATATATATTTTTTTTTTTTTTTACACTCAATCGTTAACCTCATTAACCGTTATTTTTTGTTTTACAATTATTTAGTAATTTAGACGTTTAACAATAAATAATTTTAAATTTCATTTTTACTAATTACTCTTAAAGTTCTTTAAAGGAATAGGAAATTATATTAATTTTATTATTATTCATTATTTTATACATTTTATCAGGCTAAATACAAGTTTTAACACTAGTAAAAACCAGTTAAAGTGTATGGTCACTGAAATTTATGTATCGCAAAAAAAAAAAAATATTAGAAATATTTACATAACCTTACCGACCTCACATCTATAATTATTATTATGACTGCTACTTGTTATTTGTAATTTAATTGTTAACGTACTCGTATAATGCGTATGTAATATCGGTTTTTTGTTCTGGACAACAACAAAATATTATAACGGTTTGAGTTATTTTTTGTTTGGTTAATATTTATGTTTGTTTTTCTTACCACTCTTGTTAACGTATATATATATATATATATATATATATTTAGGTACCTAAAAATAACCCTTAAAATGTTTACTCTGTTTATAAACTCTTAATTACATAAACTTTCTCCAATTTCCGTTATAATATTATATTTAATACTGTCGATCACGATCTCCTCTTAAGAGAGTTCGGGTTGCCGAACCTTGGTAATCTTCTCATTTCCTGGTTAAAGTCTAACCTAAATAATAAGAAAAAATTTATAAAATTATCTGCCTTTACGTAAAATTTGACTAATGTGCTATTCGGTATCCCTCAAGGTGTGCATTTAAATCCTTTTATTTTTATTGTATTTGTAAATTTAATCGGTAAGTGATTTAAATATGTTAAATTCCTTCTTTACTCAGATGATATTAAAATTTACTTCAGTATTAACTCTCCAAATAGTTTCCTTGTACGTTAATCTGAACTAGGTATTTTTATTCTTGGATTTAACGTATAGGGCTTACTTTAAATCTCGATAAGTGTTTTTCTCCAGAAGTCATTTTCCTATTCTCCATAAATATTTCCTAAATAATTTTACTCTTGAATGTGTTTTTGGTAAAGCTTTTAAGGTTATAGGTTTCCTTAAACGAAACACTAAAATGTTCTCCTCTGTAATCTGCCTTCGTACGCTTTACTTAAGTTTAGTGTGATCTATTTTGGAATATGGGGTAGTAGTCTGGTGGCCATACATGGCTAAAGATGAATAATAGCTTGAACGTGTTCAAAACAAATTATTTTCATACATCTCATACATTGCCAAAATTGAAGACGCTCAATATGACTATTCCATTGTGCGTGTTTCTACAAATATTCCAACTCTATCATCCAGACGTCGTAATTTTATTTCTTCCATTCTAAATAGCTCCCTTGATACTACTGACCTCTTATCAATGATTTATTTTTATGTTCCATCTTATAATACTAGATTTAACTCACTGTATTATGTTCCTCCACCCAACACCTCTTACGGGCACAATCATCCCCTTCATAGGATGTTACGTCTCTTAAACGATGCTTAGTTCTCTAGTCCTATCTATAACTGTAATTTTAACTTTATCACACTTTAAAAAAATGTATTATATATTTATATAATACATGTTTAGTAGTTAATAAATTTAATAATAATAATTATAATATTCACCTCTACATGAACAATAATAATTTTACCTATTGTATATAATATATATCTAACTTAGAATTGAAGATACCAATATATAGCGGGAACTTAATAAAGGGGCGAAATATGAAGGCGATTTCTTCTATTCTGCTATCAACTCCTCGATATATTCAGTGAATTTAGGGAATACTATCAATTACATATAATAATAACAATACTATCTAATATCCATACCTGTCCACTAAATCGTTATAATTATAATATCTTATATACATCAAAAGCTGGTTTATTACGAGTGGTTAAATGAGCTATATTGGTTTTAGAGAAAGGATCATCCAGTAGGTATTTTAAGAGTACAAAAATGGAAAATGTTATACAATTTATTTTAGCTGTTAATCAGGTAATCTAATACTGATTAACTCTATGTAGAATTAATTGAGTGTCCATTTGGATATTTGGACTTTTAAAAAAAAATTTTCAAATACACATTCATGCATGAAGAAGTGATAAATTTAAAAAATATATCTGCCGGAGTACCACAAGATAGTATACTAGGGTCTATCTTTTACCTATTCTACAGAGCTGATATCCCTACCAACAACGACTCAATGATCTCCATATGTGCTGATGAAGTACGGGCCATTACATTGTGGCTGATAACTCGCAGATCTCAATTGACAATATCTTTAATTGTATGAGACGTTTGAAAAATCAAGATCAACAATGATAAGTTGGTGCACGTTAATTATACTTTACGTAAAACTAAGTATTTTTAAGTGTTGCTGGATCACATAATAATCTCACAAAAAATTCAGCTAAATACCTGGGAATGCTTCTTGATTCACGCCGAAATTAAAAACACCATGTCCGCCAGAAAAGATTACAAATCAAAGAAAAAAATGCATAAATTGTACTGGCTAGTTGAAAAACATTCCAAACCAGATCTCGCAAACAAATGTTTTTTGTACGTAGCTATGATGAAACCGATTTAGACACATATGGCTTACAATTTTGTGATTGTGCCAACAAATCCAACATCGAAGTCATTCAAAAATACGCTTCAAACGTTTAAACCTATATGACTTAGTTTAATTAAACTTGGCCAAGGATAGGAGCTACTTAATTAGAGGTACAACCCGAAAAATGTTCATGTATAGTTATATTAAATATTTGTACACACATTATGAATTATATTTATAAAAACTACTAGTCGTAACTATAAGGAAATTAAAAAAAAAAAAAAAACGCAAATGGTGTTTTATATTATTTAAAATTTGAAAGCAAAGATAAATACTTGTATTTCAAAAATAACTGTAAGTGAAGTTTTGTAGAGGTATTTTGTAAAATAGTTGGTAACCACGACAACTTTATTTGGTATTTTCTCATTTATAAAAAATTTCCGTTATAAAAGATGTACATTCCTTTAAGCCAAAGAAAACTCCATGGAAAATCCGAAGTGTCAATAATTAAAACGAATTTTCTATCAAAAAAGGTCTTTACTCCAAAATTCATGACCGACAGATATATGTATATAAAAAAAAACAATACATTTTTCGCTTCAATCTAAAATAATGCGTAACGAAGAAAAACATATCACTGTGAATCTGTAACATATATATATATATATATATATATATATATAATTATATATATATCATAACCATGCAGTATCTGTATTTTAATTCAATCTATTATTACAGTCTTGTTATAACTACTATACTGACATATTATCTTTCCTTCTCAAATTCACTTTCAAATATCCGTATTTTAACCTTCACATTTGCTCAGATAATTATCCAATTATGTACGTATATACTCTGTGTGTATACAAGGTGGTAATCATTGGAAAATTTACATAATATCCATACGGACGAGATGGTGAGGATCAGTTACCGTGACAGCTTTTGAAGGAAAAATAAAATTCGTCAAAAATATAAATGAATACAATGTTACATTATATTTCATTTTACAATTGATACATTTTTAGATAAAAATTTGCAATATTATTTTTAAAAAGATGGCTGTGTTATTGTTTACTAAGTTTCAATGTAAAATGTCCAAGTAGTTGAATTTCGTTTAATAACAATTTAAATATTGATTAACGTTGGGTTTGACACAGTGTTATCAGTTCATAAAATTGTACGAATATTATAATATTATATTTTGTGTGATACATTTACATTAGTCATTATTATCGTGTTAAATATTACGAGTAAGAACAGGTGCGGGGCCGATTTGTCCATAAAAGGAAGCTATGACTATGTACGCTACGAGTACACTCTTGAGACTTAAAGTGAACAAAGTCCACTGGAATAATGCTTATTACGTTTTAATACGGGCGATCGTCAATAAAAAAGACATATTTTTACGTTTTTTTTTTTTTAGTTTTATTTAATTTCACGAATTTTAATACTCTATCCCTTTCGTACCGTATATAATGTCGTATTATAATATTATACCTGCACTTGTACGATACTATATTATTTTATACAGCACACGCTAAATGAGAGTGAATATAATATTATACTTAATGTTTTGGTGTCCTTTTTGGGCAGTTAGAAACGATATTTCGTTTGACAGTGAACCCATTATTTCACTCGAAGCTATTTTCAAAGCGAAATTAGCGCATAAGAGCATAACAATACCGTCCCACCTCTGCACAGTTAGAATTACGTCTACGTATAATGTAAATATATATGTACAATGTATATTAATGTAACCACTCTGTATATATATATATATGGCTGCTTGTAATTAGAACGGGATGATCTTTCAGTAGACTGAATTTATACGTTCGGGTTGGGTTTCCAGAGACAGTTTCGGTGGAAATCGAGAGGCAACTACCAGTCTGTAACGCCCGTTGATGGCTATGATGGTCTCTCAACATCCAGGGAGAGAGATGAACATCCTAAATTATACTTAAAAGAAAGAAAAACGTATTTTTTTTCTTTTTTTTTTTTTTTTGTAAAAAACGAGTGGTTTTATTTTATCATGATTTTCATATTATAAAAATATAGACCTATATATTCGTGCATTCGTCGATTAGTCTTCCCCGCGGGACCTCGTGTCCTATTATATTATTCAGTGTACGAATCGGCCGATAACAGATACAGTGAGAGAAAAAAAAGAGAGCGCGGCAGCTAATATTCTAAGTTATTTGGTATCTTATTCTTAAAATTCCCAGAGGACATAAATTGAGTTGGCTGTCGGATTTGCTTTTCACCCCCAGCAGGAAAAAACGGTATGCAAATTAAACTGTGACCGTAACGATTGTAATTCTTTTCTTATTTACAACTGCACGCATACACACACACACACACCCATATATATTTATATATATTATCATCTTCTCTCGTCTGCAGTTTTCTCTCTTCCTCCAGCAATGAAGTCTCAATAAACCTAGGTTTTTTTTTTTTTTTTTTTACTTACCAACGATTTATATATAAAATGTGTACGGACGTCAATGTGTGCAATCCGTTTATCTGCAGGCAATAGGGTTTTCGTGTTCGACCGGATAAGGAATAAATAAAAAATGTCCCGAACGGTTTCGACGACGGTTTTGGAGATAACATTAATTTTACGGTAACATACGATAAAACATCGGGAATACGAATAAATTGCATCTGCACAGCAGTGTAAAAAAGAAAAAAAAACGGAACACGTTAAAATAAAAATGCAATCGAAAACATAAATTAAACATATATTTTTAATAGGTATACACAGGCAAGGGATTTAAAATTAAAAGCCATTTTAAGTTAAATGACAATGCTAAGGAATAGGACAATCGTGTAAAAATTTTTATTTGTAATAATTACATTATATTTTTCAATAGAACACAGGTATTTCGACGTAATAATATGGTACCTATATAATATACGAATTAATTTCATTTCGGTAGACAATTATTAAGCCACATTCCCACGACTCGTGTACTTGATGAGTATATGTGAATATCAATCGAGGGGCCGTAACACCTGCAATTTTTAACGGGTTTTGTATAGGAAATTTTTAAGAAATATTATGAAATATAAAAATTTTAAAAATGAGAAATATTTAAGTAAATATGAAAATTCCGCCTAAAAGTTCAATAAGCGTGATAAAACTGTTGAATTTTGAAAAGTCGGATTTACAATCTGTAAACAGATTTAAATGTATCTGCATGTCTTCCAGGGATCGATCGAGGAATTTTCTTTATTATTACAGATTAAAATATAATCCATGCTTGAAAATTGCGATTTTTAATGATAAATAACACGACTAAAAATTAATTATAAATATGAATTACACGATCGATCCCTAAAAGACAAACAGAAGAATTTAAAACAGTTTTCAGAATTATAATCCGACTTTTCAAAATCCCACAGTTTTGTCACGCTTTTAGGTCGATTTTTCGTTGGTGTTACCGCATCTTAATAGTAGTACACGTATACGAATAGCCGAATATGTGGGTCAAATATGCCGTTTTCACTACTCGTGTGTATTGACGATTAATCGTATTCATCAACTACAAGAATAATCAAAGTCTTTATTTTAATTCTAGTAATATGTATGGAAAACTTAGTTTTTTTGGATATTTATCCATACTTCATTAACAGTATTTCTGGTACTGTGATCCATATTTTTCGGGTGGAAAATTGACGATGACTTTGTTTCATATAAATTTTGAGAAAATTATAGTACACAACATAGTAATAAAATTGAAGAAATTCCAAATAAAATCCTCCGCTATATTTGTTTTATATGTAATATACCCCACCCCCCACACTGGTAATGATGATATTTTAAATTATTTAAATGTGCCATCTTTAATAGAAAGAAGAAATTATTCTAACTCTTTGTTTCTTGTTAATTTACTTAACAATTACATTGATGACTTTTTCATATTTAGCCTTTTGAATTTTAAATTCAACTCGCATAATATACGAAACAAAGTACTATTTTATATTTCTCATCAAATTAAAAATTACTTAGTTTTCTCTACTATAAATATTTTAATGTCTACTGGTAATAGTTTAATTGATTAAATTATTTTTAATTAATTGCTTTGTGTTGTTTAATTATCTTATTATATATGTGATTAGTAATTTACGTTATATATCAATGTCAACTTGTTAAATTATGGTTATGCTCTTATATTACTCTTTATTACTTATATAAATTATAGCTACTCAATGTTTCATTATGTTATACATTCTATACTCTATTGTTAAATGGATATTATCCGTTATATTTAATAAATATAACTTTAAGAATCCAATACCTACACATTTCGTTTACCAAATTCAAAATAATAATAATAATAATTAATACTATATACCAAGATTATATTATAAATAAAACAGAAAACAAACTACAATTTGTCACAATAATAATTATAACATTTTTATAATAATATTGTGATTGTAGTAAATATCATTTATGTGCACTAAAATTAACAATTCTATAATACCGATAGCTGACATAACAATGATAACAATAAATAACCAAATATCAAATATTCATCACGTCGTGGGAACGTTACCACGATTGTTTTTTTACTGATATCTTTGACTCTCGTCAATTTTACCGAAAATTTACAGAAAGAATGCCGAGTAACGAACAACGAATATACACCATTCACAGGACTCGCAAAGATTCACGAACGTCAAGTATACCAGTCGTGGGATTGCGGCTAGGGCCACCCCGAAGAAATACGTATGGCAGGGGAGAGGGGTGAGAATGTGAAAAAAATAATATAATTTTTTTTTTCAAAACTTAAAATAAACAAAAAAAAAGGTCAACAACTTTTTCTACTTTTGCCGGCTAATGTCTGTTTTTTGCCGACTGTACTTTAATATTACGATGACTGCTTTCCCGTATTGGAGGGGGGGTGAAACAATTCCTTTTTGGGACGGCTCGAATGCGACTATATAGGTTCGATTGACTTATTTTTATTGTCTTACAGTTTTTTTTTTTTGAATTTTCAAAACGCGGTTACCCTATGGTAAAAGTCGATGAGGCGATCACAGTTTATTCATGTACGATTTTAACCGATTCGAAAAGTTACAAAAAAAAAAAAAAATAAAATAAATATCTAAAATAACTAAAATAAATACGGTTTGCCGAAATGAAGGGTGAACCGTGTAGTTATATACTCGGAGTGAAGTGCATTTTATGTTCAGTTGATACGTTATAAAAAAATTAATATTTACATACATATATTATATATTTATATATGTGTGTGTGTGTGTTATACCACGGTTACGTTTGTTCAATGGGTGTGAAAACCGGCTGATAAGACAAAGAACCCTTACTGTGTGTGTGTGTGTGTATAACCGTATATTTACACACACTCAATCGTTATTGCGGCACATATTGAACACACACGCGGACCGGACTTGAGTTCGGTGCCTGTTTGGGTCATGCTAGTGCGTCCATTCTCGTATTTTCGCGATTAATAAAACTTTTCGGCACAGCCAATATCAATGTTTTGTTTCTCTCGTTTACCTCATTCCATATATTATTATTATAATATATACACGACGAGCGTACACACACGTTTCGGGAAGTTGTATGCTTTGCGTCCAATCCAAACCGTTCGAATTTCAATTTATCACGATTTATTCGATAACTATATATATGTGTGTATTATTATCTATAAGAGCGTCGACATCGTATCCCATTTATTTACATGTATGTATATACACGTACGAGTATAGTCTATCTCTCTATCTTCCGACCCACGTCCCCGACAAACCGATCCACTGCGCAAAGTCCACTCTTTTATCATCCGCCGCCGACACGTTCAGGCCCTTTCCATAATATAGAGAGCTAAACAATATTTATATAACGTACGATCTGGTTCTGCGGCTCACCACGTCGGTGGTCTGAAAGTCAGCGGTCGTAGATGTCTGGAGGTTAAACGTAAATCGCTCAAAGAGTGATATTCAAAAATCAATGTTCCGACGGTTCGTTTCATAATTTTTTACTTGGTTTTACGTAGGGGGACACAATGTTGTACCCCACCCCTAGAAGGGCACCCGTGAATCGATTTATGACCAGTTTTAATATTATGTCTAGAGATGTGGAATTTACCGGTAAAATTTCCGTAAAATTCGGAATAGCCCTATGCGCTTTTATCGCGAACGGCCCCCTCCTTTCTATATATAGAGTAATGCAATTTATATAATTTGGTTCTGCGGCTCGTTGCGTCGGTCTGAAAGTCAGCGGTCGATGCACCGGGTCCGTGTATACAATAGATATCCAGAGGTTAAACGTAAATCGCTCAAAGAGTGATATTCAAAAATCAATGTTTCGACGGTTCGTTTCATAATTTTTTACTTGGTTTTACGTAGGGGGACACAAGTGTTCCTCCTATTATATACCCCCCTAGAAGGGCACTCATGAATTGACCAGTTTTAATATTATGTTTAGAGATGTGGAATTTACCGGTAAAATTCGGTAAATTGATATATATATAGGCACCTATATTTTTTTCATGTCAATTTTATATGCTATTTCATAATTCATTTTATTTTACAATTAGTTTGTCATTTATAGGTATAAATATAAAAATTTTTTTTTTCATTTTTCCTATCGTCTCCTAAAATTCTTCACAGGAAAAGGATATTTTATTGATTTAATTATTATTTATTATATTATACACTTTATTACGCTAAAAATACTATATAACACAAGTAAAACATTTAAAATGATGGGTCACTCAATTTGAAGTACGGTAAAAAAATTTATCGGTAAGAGACAAAGGTAAAATTAACGTAAATTTATAATTACCCGTAGAATTTCCCTGGTAAATTTACCAACCTCACATCTCTAATTATGTTTATATTTTTAAGGGTTATAATATGTTAATTGATCTAGAGGCAATGGGTCGCAAATGACAATTGGTTGAAATGATAATAATAATAATAAATTATGAATTACGATACAAACCCAAAATAAAAGAAATTAAAAAAAATATAAAATTATAAATATAAAAATTAAAAAGAATGACTTTATACATATTAACGGCTTCAAGCATATTATTTAATATAAAATCCGAAATATATCGACTTCAAAGAAAATACAATAAACCAGTTGAAATCTTATTTTTACTTAAAATCCTAAATAATATTTCTAAGAAACTACTATAAAAACCAAAGAGTCTCTGATTAATTATTAATGAAACAATATTTTTATATTTTAATTTTGTCACAATACAATCAAACTAAATAAACAACTATATACTTGTGACATATATAATATTTGACTAGTATTAACTAAAATTAATTATTAAGCTATATAAAAAAAAAAATTATATTTTTTTTCCGTATACATAATTATAAGCTAGAATTTAGAAGGTATAATAAAATAATATACAGGTATACCTATATTATGATATTTTTTTAATATAGATACTTTTATATAATACTGTTTAATTGTCAGAATTTCACATTTGACACTTGAATTACCTTCAAAATTGTAATAAACAAAACTAAATATTTAGGTAAATTTTTAATAATTTTCAAAAATCATGTTATTTTTCACATACTGTTCTTGTAACTTGGTGCTTAGGTTGAAATAATTGAAGCTCTTATGGCTGGTATAATATAAAATACAATATTATAATATTATTACAGCCTACTTCGAATTTATATTTCAATTTGTCAATTTTCTATTTCCGTAAAACCGATATTTTATATTAAATAGCGTCAAACTAATACTGATGGAAATCTGTATAATAATAATACGGCCATAAAATAATATGTATCCTACAATTTTATTCACATCGAAAAACAGTTATTTTATTTTTATTTTTTGACGTTTTTCAAATAGATATTATATTAATGATATTATAATAGTTTAATAAAAAAAAATCGCTGAACGCACGCATGTACCTATATTGACTATCTAACACCCCGTGTTACACTTTTTTTTTTAACTGAGAAAATATAATATACATTTAATAGAAAATTCAGAACTAGAAAGTTTTTTTATTTTTATGTTATGTATATTTTCATGCGTTACACATTATATTATAAGTTTGATAGCGTCTGCATAAAATACGCGTACTCGTACTTCTTTTATCCGACTTATTTTTTTCAATTCGGCAAAGAAAAAGTTATATTACTTTTAAGTTACAAATAATATTATATAAAATATGGATAAGTATAATATATACAAAAAAAAAAAAAAAAATAATATTGTATTTTCAATATACATATTCGTAAAGATAAATGTTATAACGTTTTACTTCTGACAATATTTAACAGTAAATGTGTGCATATGCTGCTGTGGTATATGGTTATCGCCATGGTATCAGAAAACATATTTCAATAGAATCGAACGGTATATTACCGTAAGACTGTTCAGTATACCAGGATTTGATGAATTTTAAATAATATTCTTTAAGAATGAACATTTTTTTATATTTTTTTTACCTTATAATATATACAATAACAATAACTATACAATAATAAATTAATAAATGTAGAATATACACATAAAACATATAGCATTCTAGTTCAATATTCTTGGCAATACGCTCATTTAATTATGACTAAAGTGATTAAAAAAAAAACCATTTTAATAATGTAAAGTGTTTTAAATCGCACCAAAGCCGATTCAATATGGTAGTATGGTTTTTTAATTAATAAAAAGGAATCTTTAATTTTTTTTTTTTATTCTAAGTTGTGACTCCAATCTAGGAACAGATAGGTGCTTAACCTTTTTAAAAATTGTGTTCATAATGTTCTATGTACTATTATATTTTATTTAAGTTACGAAAGTTGGTAAATTAATTGCTTTATGATAATCAAAAAAGGGAAATGTTGACCTCACAGTGTTATTAACTATTTATATTTATATTGATAAAATAACTATAATATATTCTATTAAACGTTTACTTATATTATAAGCATTTTATTATAATTTTAAAACCAATGGTTATTTTAATAATTACGAAAAGTGTCGTTATATTATATTTTAAATTATTGTCTTGATTTATTCCATTGGTACAACATATTATTTTGTAAAATCAATAACTACGTTTAATAATTCATTTATTCTATTTTTCTGATTACAGTTAAATGAACATAATATTTTAAATATAAAATATCTCCTTGAATATCTTATTGTATAATAATATAATTTCGTACCTACTTACTATGGAGAATATTAGATTGTTCGAGAAACATGAGAATCGCAATGAAATCAAAACCAAAAATGACATTTTCATCTAATTATAATATTTATTCCAGAGGTTTCCTCAAAGAATTATAATTTTTAATAATATTTTAAATACAAAAAAAAAATGTATATATATATATATATATATTATACATATTGACATTATTCTATCTATTGCAGTATCTACTAATAATTTTAATTTAAATAATAAAATAAATAGTAAAAATTCGTTTTATTTTTTACTGTAGGTATACACAAATTATAACTATATGTAAGTTATAAATATTTATATTTATAGTTACGGTAATAATTATTTACAAATAAATTATAATATTTTGTATATGTTTTCATTTAATCATTGATTTCGCGTACAATATTATTATATTTATATGTATTTTATACTCAATGCGAAGAGAGTATTGTATTGGTTTGATAATGACAAGATTTTCCTTATTAATTTTGTCTTTAGTAAAAAAAACCGTTCTAAACCTTCGTAAACGTTTAAGGTTTTTAGAACAATGCAATTTTTAATATTGTGACTACGTAATTTTTATATATCGTTTTATGATACTGTATGCAATGATAAGCAAGTTAATGGAAAATAATTAACTCAAATTAGTTAAATTATATTTACCTAAAATTTTTATCAGTAAATAGTTTGGTTAAAAGGTAACAGTAAACAAAAAAATAATTTTACTCATTAAGTTCAAAGCTGATGAAAAAAATTAACTTAGAAAGTTTTATTTTCATTTTCCAGGAGAAAATTAAAAATAGTCTTTGAAATTATTCAAAAATACTATAATGAAGTAGTCAACATTTTACTTTTAAAATGTTTTTACTATACATTAATAATTAAATATATTATATTAATTTTAATTAAAATTTGTATAACGAACTCACCCAATCCTCAAATTCGGTGATTTATTTACTGTGAATATTATTATTAAAATGTATTCTTTTTAATTTAAATTGTGTTATTTTCGATTTATTTAAAATATATAAATAATTATAAATAAATTATAAAAATATTATAATAAATAAGGTATATTATTTGTAAGAATTTAGCAAAAAAACAATAAAGTTCAAGGTTATTGGAAACGATATATATTTAATATATAAGTTACAATTCTTGAATATTATACATTTTGTATGCGAAACAGTAATTATGTTTGTGGTTGAAAAGTTAAGACTGAAACATAATAATATACTCAATATCAAATGCTGTAAAATATACAATAAAAACTATTTAGGTAGGTACATATTATATTTTAGTTAATAACATTTAATTATATTTAATTTTAAGCAAAATCGTTACCTACAAATAATATATACTATATATAATTTTTTAAATTTAAATAAATGATTACAATAATAAATTGTTTTTATTATTATTTTTTTTTATAAGTTATCAGTTATTTTTATTATTGTTAATTATCGCTAATTATTAACTATTATTTAGTTATTTTCTATATAGAATGATGGATAATGGCTAAAATGTAATTATTAAAATGAAATTTACGGTTATAATAATTTATATTAATAACTAAATTGAATAAATACACTTTTTCCCAATAAAAATTTAAACATTTATTAAACCTTGTATTCAACCTTTGAATGTAATGTTTAACACTGAATAAACATTAAATTTGGTTTGATCGAATGTTGCTAAACCTTTCAGTCAAACTTATTTAAACAATTTTTTAAGGTTCATACAACATTTTATGGCAAGGTTCAATGCAACATTGAACCGCTCATCTGAACCTCCCCCCACAAAAAACTTGCAAGTAACCATGCACTGTATTACCCCTCACCCTCTATCTTATTATTGTACTACCTTCACGGAACGTGTTTTTTTTTTTTGCCGTAAATTTTGAAACAAATCTTAATTCGGGTGATTGGATTCGAATCTCCGACCATCACTTACATAACAATTTTTGCACTCATGCTTAACCGATTGAGTCTACACTCCAATGATACAAACGTAGTTGGAATTTTGGGTACTTATAAATGCTCCAGTAATGGTATACGGTTACAGGCACGGCAAAGAAAGAGACATTTTTTGAATCACCACAGCGCATTCAATGGCGGGCCAGAACGAACTAAAACCAGTGGAAAAATTTGTTGTACACTGAGGTATATAACATACTAAAAGTCACTTTTTGGGTAATACGAAATCGAATTTTGGATTGCTCATAATTCATGGAGAAGTAAACCTAGCGCCTCACAGTATTGTCTACCATTCTATTTGCTTAAAGCTTCTAAACATAGGTGCCGATTAGGTTAGACATATCTTCCTCCTGTAGAATAACTTTATAATGGATTATTGCTAAAACTGGTAGTTTATGTTAATAATATAAAATTATTATAACCTATTTAGGTCTGTCTCCTCTGAAATGTATCCTATAGGTGCTAAAACATTGAAATATGAACAAAATTATAATGTTAAATTAAACATTGTTTTTTAAAGATTATGTTAAACATTTAATATTTGAATATTCAATGAAATGTTATTATACATTAAGCTTTAAACATTAATTATTTTACATTCATTTAATGTTTATTCTTAAAAATTAAATTTTTAACGATACATCAAATATTTATTATTAAACATTTAACTAATAACGTTACATTAAATATTCAAGATTACAAAATGTTTATTGGGTTATATATTCAATGAACTACCGAAATTAATATTATATAACAAGTCCAAGAGTAAATAATTGGAACTAAATATAATATTTATCGTTTTTTTTTTTATTCAGAGTTTTTAATTTAACATCTGTGTAATGCAATACATTATATTGCAATTTAAAAAAGTTATCTACTGATATATTTTACCATTTTCTAAAAGTTAATCATATATTTATAATTTCATAAGAACTCAATTACAATTTAAATTAAATAAATAAAATTTATATTTTTAAAGTTTTCATTGGTAATTGAAATAATATTTGTTCATTGAACTAAATGTAATAGTCTTGTTATTTTATTTATTTTTTATTATATGCACGTTCGAAACTTACCAAAGTTTCGTTTTGAAAGAAGTTAATCAAAGAGAAAGCCATGCTCATTTTTAACAATAATGGTAATTTAATATTTTCCATGAGAAAAATGTTTCTATTAATATAATTTTATGGTTATAATTTTGTACCTATCAAATTATTTTCATTTTATTTTTGCCATTTATTTGCACTTTTAAATTGGAATTATGATACATTTTATACCAATTATAATTGACCACTTTTTAACAGAAACGCACATTTTTTGTATATAATTTAAATTTTTTTTGGATTTGTTTACTATATTTTAGTACATATATAATAATAACCTATTGAATCTATTTGAATCTATTGATAGTAAAATTATTATTATTCTTAATATTATATATGATTATTTTCAGTATAATATAGAATTGTAAAGTAAAATATTGAAGATTGAATTTTCAATCAAAATCTAAATCTAAAATAAATATATTTATTTACTAAGTAAAACTTACGTTTAAAATTAATGAAAATTATTTTAAGAAAAAAGTTCCTACGATTGATTGGGCCCGTTATAGTACGTCGAATCGATAAAACTCTACCTTACACAAATGGTATGGATTACATTAGGGTCTTATTGTGTAATCCCCTACTTCTGGAACATAAAATATGAATGGCCTTGTTTTTATAGGAAAAAATGAATTTTTCCCGGATAAAAATGGATAAAGTTTTTTAAGAGTTTTTGTTTAAACAACTATACTTTTGTTTAGACCTGTCTGGAACCCGGAATCGGAGTTAATATAAATACATAACATTATATAGTTGGTTTTCAGAAACATAATATTATAATATATAGTTACTTTTATAAAAATACATATTTTATGTATTAAATAGGTGTATTTAGAGCTAAACCGATCGGATTATAGTCCTAATAAGAAAATGGAAATGTTTTATATTTTGTTTTGAGGACAAATTTGAAACCTGATCAGATAGCAAATAAGGAATATTACTGCAGTATCTAACAAAATCTATTTTAACTCATCTATTTTTTTATCTTTTATGTCATTATGAAAAAAGAAAGAAACCATTGAATTAAGATCGTTTTTATTTGTTTGCTTTCTCATACATTATTTTCAAAAATTTTTATATTAAAAATCAAATTTCTCCAAAAGTAAAATTCCAATCAAAATCATTAAAACTGAATTCATCTTTGATTTCTAAACATATTTCCAAAATAACGTGTTTTCCAAGTTATATTTATAGTTACAGGGGGACTAATCAAATAGGTAGTGGTTATAACTTTCTAACGTAATTATATTGGCAAACGACTATGAAGGAAGTTCTCTCTATTATACATATTGTTTATATATTCACTTCGGTCTTAATTACTAGACATCGAAATATCCATTCATCCGATACAGGTCTAAGTAATTGGGACTGAAAGTACTATCTAAGTACAAATGGGCGTTTCGTTAGCTTGAATTAATAATATAAACGAGAATGTACAAGTCATATAATAAATATATAAGAATTCATGTATAGTACATGTATATCATTTCAAGTTAGCTTTGTTTAATCCGTTTCGTTTTAATAAACAAGGTACAACTTTCCGGACTGAACTTTACAAATCGTTTGTTTCTATGAAAACTATAGATCGTCAATATTTAACTACCATACATCTTTGACATATCCAGAAATATAATACCAATTAAATTATATGATATAACTATAATTATTAATCTAATAGATAGTTTTAAAGTATTTACATACAAATAAAATATATTATATACATATTTTCGAAAATAGACACACGTAAACAATATTATTATTGTATATTGATTTATGATTGAGAAATACGTTTTATAATTTTTATTTGACTAAACCAATTAATATAGTCAATAAACGAAAATTAAAGTTATTATATTATAATATAGAATATATTTACTAAATTCATTAATTAGTTGATGGAAAATACATATTTAATTTTTCTTTTAACACTATATCGAATACATAATGGTTACCGAACATTAATTCGTTTAAGTACGTATACCTGTTGCATGTAAGTAGTAAAATAATACATTTTTATAGTATTTACTTACACGCATAAAACATAATTGCATATTTTCTTTTGAAATTTTGGACTAGTTAATCTCCATGTATACGTTTAAATACTTTATTTATACGTATATAATAAATTTAATTAGTAAGTTATTAAATTTACAACATTCTATAATATATGTTTATGATTATTATGACGACGGTACAAAGTATTCAGCCTTTGTTATAGATCATGGCGGTTGGAACTAAAAGCATCCGCCCAAAGTCGTTGTATTTTCTTTGAAGTTTCAACAAGAGACCTATATTGTTACGAAGTAAGGACTTCTAAGATATTTTTAAAATTTTACATTTCTCGTCGTCGCGAGAACACAACTTAAAATATATGAATAAATATTAAATTTAAAACACATTTTTAGGTAAAAGTTCCGCGAGTTCGTTGAAAAGAATTGCGATTTTAATTTTGTCACTTTTTCCACGTTCGGTTATTATATATGAACAGAATATGAATACGGTTATTCGAATCGATTATTTTAAATTCTAGAATATGGACGATCTAATGTGATTTTACAATTGTGTATTTTTTTTCATTTCAATAATGATATGTTCAAGGAGAATATATTGTAAAAATGGTCAAGAATGTTTCGCGAACATTTGAACGAATAATTGAAATTGTAAATGTCACGCACTCTATAGTTTGATGGTCTTTCGCGAATAGATAATTTTTATATTTTCTCAGTGCGAATCTGTACAATGTTTTAGAAACGTAATTTTAATTTAATGAATTAATCTCTGTATTCAATTATATGGCAATATCGTTGATGAAGGTACAAATAATGCAATTTTTTTTCCTCGTCTGATCGTTGAACAGACAAATGGTCCCGATGAAATCGATAGCTAACCACGTGATGGGTGCAGACTCGCAGAGTGGGAGTAATGATAGTTACCAATTTAGACATCCCTGCAGCTGGCCATGTGTAATATATATATATATATATATATATATATACAATATACAGACAAAGAAAAATAGCCGAGATACAATCTTACATCCGAGATATCTGCCAGGCTACTCGGTGATAAGTAGTTGAAATAATTCGACGAGGCGTACATGGTATTGCTCGACTCTGCAGAAAGCACGCTTGTTACTTAAAATTGGAAAGCGACGGACACGGTCGTTATCGATAATGCGATCACGGTTGAGTGTTCAATCCCATTATTCGCGGGAAAAGACAAATGCCCCGGTTCAAGTTGACGTTGTTTATGGAGAAAAATCTAAAAATATATTATCGGCGGACGTATCCCTATAATCCAATTGACGTAGGGTAATATTCTGGAACGAGACCTTTGCAGGATTTTTAAATATATAAAAAAAAAAAAAAAAAAAACCACAACCCATATCATCGTTCGCAGTCGTACTCTATACTCTAAATCGATAGGAGCATTCGTTCCAGGTTTATGAATAATAGCGGACGTTTTGATTGAAATCATGTACCTGTACGAAAATAAAAATTTTTGCATACCTACTTGTCAATAACTTTAAACGGGTCTCTTATTTTCGTACCTTGTAGGAAATATAAACAGTTAATACAGATTTATACTGGTAGATTATAATAAAAAGATCAGAATGTGGCTGAATTAATTTTAATTATTTAGATTATGAGATTGATTTTAATTTAATTCAGTCGGTCTTGGGTAATGCGCGGGTACTCAAAAAATATAAATTTACATAACTTAAATCCATTCCTTAATAATAAGTGACATGTTGAAAATAAATTAAAATAACAAATGAAAATGTATTATGCATATATTAATGTTGTTTTTATATTTATAAGTAATATAAGTTATGTTTTAACGTTTTGTGTAAAATAAATTCATATAAATGGGCTTTTTATTTATATAGAACAGGCAGTGTTTATTGTATAAGTTTAATTATTGAAAGGACCAACATTTAAAATATAATTTTTATGTGCAATAAAAAGTGTAAGAAGAAAGAATATTACCTTATCTTAATTTAATTATATGCAATTCTGAATCTTGTCTACTGTCTTTACAGCTTAAGACATTTAAGAATTTTATCTCTCCTCTCATAATACTTATTATATAATATCCTAAATTGTCTAACTTTATATCTCCTTAACAATAATTATAGGTACCTAAAATTTGTCTTTAGGAAATATCAGTTAATGAAATAGCTGACTACCTACTAACTTATAAGAACAATTTTTTTCATAATCTTTATTCAAAAATCCTTGTTAAGACATTTATACGATTCACTGTGAGATCCTCATCATATCTCGGCGAGTGGCAGCCTAAAAATGTCTTCTCTCTCTATATTCCCCTAGAAGAACCAGAAATCCGCAGACTATAAAATAATTTGTATATAATTCTATTAGTATCTCTTTTTAGATTTACAACATTAAATCTAGACTTGGCAGATTCCAAAATACTTGTAAAATCGTTAGTATCTAGAATCAATCCGAATAGCGCATTTCGTTTTATATCTAACTGATACCTATTTGGAACTTTTGCATTCTAACTTTTCAGTTCCAAATAAATTCCTAGTCAACAATTTCCGATAGGATACATATATTTTTTAAGACCATGGGCAAAAAAAAAAAAATGTCGTGGGATTGCTAGTTAAGTTATTAATACTTTTATTCGTATAAAAAAATTCACGTTGTATATTTCAATACGATTTTGAAAGGAGGATAAAAAAATGTGGGGATATAGACGTTATAGGAGGAGTAAAAATAAGTCTTTCTAGTAGATTCTATCCACAGTTTCGGGAAGGGAATATTTTGTTCATTTTTAATTATCTTTCACAAAGGAGGGTACATTCCGACTTCATTTTGACGTTTCGAAGTCCCCCTTATCCACGGAACTGACTTATTTTTAAATTAATGTAATTTTTATAACTTTAATTGGTTCTCATTTCATTTCTAGTGACCTCTAAATAGAATTCCTGGAGATGAACATTCGATATCTAGGAGGACTTTACGTAGATCCAATCAGAATTTCCTACTGTTTCGAAAAGGAATTCTGTATTTTCCCAGAGGAGTCCTGGTGATTTTATGGCCAGAATCATATCCTTCAGTGTTCAGGGATTCAACCACCCTAGACACGTTATTATTTATTTATCATGCCTTTGTTTTGATCTTTTCTAATACCACACTTATCACTTAAATCTGCCCCTATTTTTGCACATTATCCCATTGATTATTTTTTTTCTTATTCATATTAAATTATTATATTTATCCTTTACTGTTAATTATAGATTTCTAAACAAAATTATTGACACCATATACGTCTGTGGTGTTCGTCTATCTGACCGTCTGTTCATAGTTACTAATACATAATTACTCGTTTGTTGATTTGATGTTACCAGGAAGATAAATATTATTCGTTTTATAATAGTTCTTATTACATAATTATGAGGAACATTGTTGATTTGGTTACTAACTAGTACAAAACTCGTTTTTTTTTAGAAAAATTTTAGATTATTGTTTAAACAAACCGGGAATTTAGCATACTCGTAGTGTGCTTTCCTAACTTGTTTCTAATCGAGAACATTGTCATCATGTAAACATTCGTATAATTATTCAGCGTTAATATTTATATAAAAATGTAAACCATTTATGAACTACTGTCTAGTTGGTCGGTTTATTTATTTGACGTAAAAGACGGCTGTTTATTTTTCGAAACAAACGTATTATATTATTACGAACAATGAGATTACGCGCATTCACCTATATAAAATGTCACGATAAAAACACGAGATTATTCTGCAAGCAATATTTTATTAAAAAAGTAATTATCGTCGAAAATTCATCACTCAGCGTATGAAATAACGATCGTATAGCGCAGTTATAGAAGAATACAATATAATATAACTACAAATTTTATCTATATATATATATATATGTATTTGTGTAATTTTAGTGGGCCGAAAATACTAGTGGCGTACGAAGTGCGAACGATGATGATGATAAAGATTATTTTTTTTCTTGGTCGGCATCGTTTAGAAATATATTAAGATGACAACACTGTATACAGAAGAATCGTGTCATAAATAATGTTGATGATATTAAAATTATTTTATGATAAGTCTTTTGTTGATGTGTCAAATAGACTGGGGAGAGGAATGCGTTACAGCATCGTTTCAACTGTAGGACCACACGGTGACGCTCTCCGTGTCCGGGTCGTAATCCGGAACGTGAGCGCGTCGTCTGTTCGCGCAATATTTTGTGGGGACGAAAAGGGACAAACAGTTGTGACAGAGGGTAGTGCGATGGGAAATCGCATATTTGACAATATACGTTTGTTGTGGTTTACATTCGTATATCGGTAATACACGTCACAATACGATACGTACGATAATGACCGCGGGCATGGTGGATGGCGTATAGGCGGACGAAGAACGTAGGACTCGGACCGTTAAAGAGGTTTTTTACACTCCCATCGGGCACCGAAGATTCAATAGCGTACGTATATAGATAGGTATATATATATAGTGTTTCCTTCGTTTTCGGTTTTATTTTATTTCATTTTTTTATTTTACTCCGTTTGTGAAAAGTTTTACGATGACGTGCAGTACTATACGTCGTGCGTCACGCATGGAAATTTCGAGATCCGTTTTATTCTTTCTATTTATTTTTTTCTGTTATCTGTCCCGTATATTGAAAATACGGACGAGTGTCGGCCCCGTTATAAAAGGTTGGGAGATTTCACTTAAACGCGCGCGTGTTTCAGGAGCGTATACATAGTGCGGTACGGACCAGTGTTTCTTAACCTTTGTAAAAACAGCGTCCCTCCGAAAATAATATATATATATATATATGCTATTCGATAATTCCTATAAACGTATCTATGTCGATATAAATACAGGTACTTTAAATATAAATTGTGATTGAATTTTTTTTTTTTTTTATCGACATAATATTATTTTTAACAGAATACTTTAATAGAGTTTTAGCGAATTCCTGGTTTAGGATCACTGCGGTGTTATTCGATGACGATATTGGAACAAAACAATAATAACAAACTGTATGCAGGTGTCGTCGTGAATAGCATTTGCCTCTCGCGAGAACGTGCGAATCGCATAAAACGTCTCCTCCGTTGTGCACTCAACTAGACGTGTAACTGTTTATATATAAACAGTTACATGTATATCATGTATATCATATGTTACATGTGTATCATTCGAATTATCGTATACGATAATTCGAATGATATACACATATAAAGTGTTAACAATTTACGTATTTTCGGGTGATTCGCATTTAAATTATGTTACACTATGGATTAATTGCCTATTCAATTTTACATTTTTCAGTGATGGAATTAAATTTCAAAAATCTCATATATTGAAAATATTCTATGCCAACTAGAAATATATAAATTTAACTGAGCAAAATGGTATTCAGATAACTAGGTATGTGGTAAATTAAACTTTTCGTTATAAAATGTCATTACTCAAGTGGTATAAACTTTTTAGATATTTTTTTTTATCTCTTTAAACTCTAAAGTTTAAAAGATAAAATACAATTTTTTTTCATATTTTAATGACGGACGTATTGGTCCATCGTCTATTTGGTTTTAGGTCAGGATAAATTATTGCATTTGAAAGACAATTATAAGCGAATTTCGGTATAATATTATTAAAAAAAAAATATATATATATATATATATATAGATTATTATCATAACTTTATTTGTTATTTTATTATTTACCCTACTAGCTGAACCTCAAAATTTAGGTGTTGAACTATGAAGTTTAATTTTGAAACCGAACTCGAACCGATCTTCAAACTCGCAGCACGACGATGAAATACTTTTTTGAAAACGTAAAAAATAAAATAAAAATAAGTAATTAAGTTAGTTTGGTGGCAAACTCGAATCTATTTGAAAAAATGTTCAAATTCGAATAGTTCATCCAAGTTTGTACTTCTCTTAAAGTTTGAACTTTTTAAACAAGTTTGGTTCGGTTCGATTTTTTATTACTTAAGTTTGACTTTTCGAACTTTTAAAGTGTTCAACTAACCTCTATACCCTACATTCAATGTTAGATTGACATCAAAAGACTGAGGTCAATGGAAATAGCAAAAAATAAAAAATTAGTAAATAAAATACCAATCTTTCTACTTAATGCAGAATATTTCTAAAATTTCAATGTTAAATTTAAATGCTCCTAAAATAAAATCGTTTATAATTATTACTGTAATAAAGTTTTTAAGTGTGTTTAATGCTTGTACAAATGTTTTTTCTTAAACTCGAAATTTGAGCTAAAAAAGATAGACTACTTGAAAATGAATTCAAATTGGAAGATAATGGGATGAAAAGTAAATAATTATAAGTAATAGTACTGTAAATTTTTCTAATAAAATAACATCATTTACAATTTTTTTAATTTGATGTTATGTATATATACAAAAATAAATAAAATATGAAAAATGGCAATACAAACACATTAAATATATTTCTAGTTTTAAAGTAAATTTAAAATCTAATATATGGAAAAAATGAAATTATTATATGTAAAGACAATATTGTATTATATAGTTTTAATCTATGTTTGAGAAAGGTAAGTGGTAAAATCAAGAGTATTATGAATTTTGATGATGAAGAATTAAGTTTGAGCGTATTAAAATAAATATTAAATTTATCCAAGTATTATAAAAAAAAGTTATAATACGAAATTGAACTAAAACCGTAATATATATATTTGAGGGCAAAATTTCAATACTATCTTTACAAGTCTACTAAAACAGATCAATTATCTAGACGACAAAGACTTAAATTCGAAAATTAAGCTCAAAAATTGTTAAACCTTTTGCGCATATTTGTTAGTAAATATTATTATTATTTAAACTTTCCGACAGTTCAGTCCACAATTTAGTGGACGAGCATTCCGGGCCAGTCTTAAATCTGTGAAATATTTCCGTTATAAATAGTAGTTTTTCTATATATGCTTAAGAAAACTATTTTGAAAATCAACAATTTAATATACTCCTGTGGTTTTCGGTATGGACATAGCTTTATGTATATTGATATATTATAATAATAAATTATAAATTATTGCTATTGACGTGTAATATTTATCGGGGTTAAAATTTCTATAACATGTAACCGTACTTCGAATCTGTGAGATTATATGAGATATTGCGTGGACGTGAAAAACCCACGCGGCTTGTTATGCGGCCGTACGCGGTGCGAACCATTCGTGCGGTCGTAGATTTTGACGTTGAACAGCTTTTTGACAAATACTCTATCGAATGTTAAAAGTTACAATATATCAAACTGTATATACACGGGTGGCTATTAAAAATTATTACAAAATGAAAGTTGGTAGGTTTTTTTTTTTTATTCTGCGTTTTGTATCACGTCTGTAAACAATAATTTTTACCGCGGTTTTATTTATAAATACTTAACTTATGTACCAAAAACTTTGTTCAATGCAATATTAATACAATTTTATTGCATATTAATCTAATATAATAAATATTCAATTATCATACTATATACCGTGGTAAACTTCTAATAATGTAAATGTTATAAATTAAATTATTTCGTACACATTTTGGGTAGTTCATCAAATGCATTTGGTTGCGCATGACGTGGCACGTGCATATATGCTTAAATTTTAACTATACTACTCCGTAATTATTATTAATAATATATCGTGATTATATTATGGTGAGATTATTATACTTTAGATAAGGTTTAGATAACTGTTTAGAATTGGGCAAAATTACTAGAAATTTGATTTAAAAGATCAAAATCCAAAGCACTAAAAATAGGATATTGAAAATATCAAGATAGGTTTGTTATATTTTAAGATTTTGAAGTACTTTTATCTTTATTATATTTTATTTTGATATATTTTTATGATCAAAAATTATAATTTTTATTTTTATAACCAGTTAATTTGAAACCGTATTCATCTTTGATAATGTTTAATATACCGTTCATATTACATAATGTTTTCTCAGCAGAGCGGATTTTACTAAAGACATATTAGAATTTTAAAAACCACAAATAGACAAACTATATAATAATTACAAATCATTAAATATATATATAATAATATATATGTAAAAACAAACAAACAACTATCTTTGATAGTTAAAAATTGGTAATTTAGTATAATAACTAATATTTTAGAGGAATTTTTACTTAAAGAATTTCTATAGTTTATAAACTGTAATATACTTTATGAAAATATATTTTTTTTTTTGTTTTGTGAAATCATATTTAACTTTTATAATTATTATCACTAACACAAAATTAATGTGATAATTAAATAATAATTTGGTCGTGTAGTTTATTTTTATTCTTAAATCAGTAATACTGGAAGTAAATGTTATAAATATTATACCTAATGCATGCCATGCTAATTATATTATCTTATTTATAAGATATCGTATATAGTCAATAAGTATCTACTTATATTATTTTTCATAATAATATTTCGTGTCTTTATGAATGAAAAAATCGGATTTAAAAAACCTGCAGAAATTTTGCATTAAAATATTATTTTTTTAATGGCGTATCCATGGATATACAGTATGTATGCGTGGATAATTATTATACACGCATACATAACAAAGTAATAAAGTGTAACCTATGCTATTGTGTATTGGATATTTCGGTACTGTAATTATAATATTTATTACATTTTTTTTCTCTGCACGAAAATTGGATATCATTTATAAAATTCCATCGCCCATATCCCCCCCGGTAAATACGCACCCGGGTTTGTGTAATTGTATACTTAAATTGACGGAATTTATTAGTAACCTTTTTTGTATGCCGTAAAATTTTTTTTTCATCCTCGATTTTTGGGCGTCTATACGTACATTATACGATAGTGCACAGTGTACGAATAAAATATAGGTTATGTTTTACTGTGTCGTATCATGGTCATCAGTCTCGTAAAAAATACTTTTAAAATTGTAGATACAAATACATTGACATAAAATGTATTTAAGACGTACTTTAAATAGGTACTTTTTTAATAAAGTATTTAAGAACAAATACAAATACTTGGTATGTATTTAAATACAAATACTTTTATACGGCTTTAAATTTATTTTTAAAATCGTCGTATTATTTAAATTATATTATTTTATAGGTCTTAAAACCACTCAACTATAAATTTAAGTTTTTACAATATTTTAAAAATCAATAATTATTTTTACCAACAGTTTTCATATATTTACGATACCTTGTTGTTAAACACAGTATTATTTAATTCACCTAATTTATTACATTTATTATTAAATATTCTTTGATAATATAATATACTTACACAATAATAAAATTATTATAAGACGAAACAAACACGTGTCAATCGAGTTTCCGTTGTATTTTCAACGACGATATAACAATTATTATTTTAAGACATATTTCAGACATGCAATTATTATCATCCGCGCTCGGCGGATGCGATTTTTATCCACTTTATTACACTTATACCATAGATTAAATATAGTGTTCAGCTATTACCTATTACCCGCATATTATACATAAATCCCCGTAACTCCGTTTGTCAATTTATCACACTGTAAAATAATATTAAATTTAAATTATAAAGTAAATTTAAAATTGCCCTACATAAACATACTTAAATATTCATTTTGATTGAATGAAATTTATTAAAATTAAAACTTATTGTGAGAAATTGTATTCACAAGTATTTAAATAAAAGTATTTGTAATTCTTGTAAAATTACCAGTGGGATAGTATTTCAAATACTTTGAAAATACTTTTATTAAAATGTATTTAAAGAGTATTCTAAATACTATAAAAGTATTTAAATATATATTTACTCAAAATATTTTTACTCAAATACTTTGCAAGACTGATGGTCATGCATTAAATCGGGAGCGCACGCTGACAAGTCTGTACCCATCGTGGTTAGGTTAGGTTAGGTCAGTATGGTTAGGTTAGTATAGTTAGGTTAGGTATGGTGACCAGTTATAGCGTAACGAAACATTATGTAAACGTTGTTTTGTCGTAACGGCTCGAGAATAATTGATTGAAAAAAGGACGCAAGATATTTTCTTTTATTACGATACCTGCAGTAATGTATATAGTGTTATTATGTACATATTATTATATAAACATTGATCCCCACCCCATTATCCCGTGACAATATTTGTTTTAATGTACAAACTGTCGTAGTATTTTAGTACAAATACGTTGGGAAATACCAGACGTATATCCCGTAACAGATCGGCCACATAGGGCCCGAAACGGAAAACACTCGCCGATTTACGAATATACAATAGAATATTTCAACGGTATATATAATGTAATATTATAGAGGTTTTGTTTGGACTTTTTCCCACTTATATATTATTATACGATATTTCAGATTATGGAAACCGTTTAAGAAAACAGTCAAGATTTACATGTAGAGATGTCGGGTGCACGATGCGGCGGAGTGCGAGCTTACCGCGTGTATGGCGGGATAGGAGGACCCTTCGAACAGAGTTGTGTCTCGTTCGAACCACTTTTGCACGAAGAGCGTGCAAACGTGTCCGGACCAAATGGCACACTTGGTTTTTATGGTTTCGAACCGAGCACAAATATTCCGGTCGATGGGTTTTGTACTCGACGTTTTTCATCTCCCCTAATTCCCATCGCCACATCTCGTATATAATATACAATAATAGTCTCCGCTCCTCTACCAGGTTAGGTATTCCTGGGCCCTTTACCTGGTAATGTCATTTTTATGCAATTACCTTGATAACGCCGTCATCGGGTTATACGAGAGACGTCCGTCACACCGACAACTTTTCAAGTGAAAAACTTGTATTAGCATTTTTCATTTTTATCGACTTACAAACACGTTAGAAATACAACACAAACAACACATTATTATGATTAACAACATCAACCTGGCGACTGATGGAGCCGATTTTTTATATATGCGTTTTCACACGTTTTATATGAATTGTTAAAATATCGGGTGGTTTTTTTTTTCAATTTTTTCAACAGCTTATACAATGGATAAAAATGCACATGACAAAAATCGGATCCGTCAGTCGCTAGATATTTTTCGTTATTTATAATAATGTATATTTTATTTCATCTTTCTACATTATTCTCAAGTTGATAAAAACGAAAAGTGAGTAAATATGTTTTTTTTTTTTTTTTTAATAAATATCGTGACCGACACAGGTCTATTTTTAAATCACTTTTAAAATATATTTAAATATTTTAAATTTGTTTGATTAAAATTTTTCTTAAAATTTCATAAAAATTGACTATATACACAACCCCTTAAAAATCGAGTGTGTGGCGTCCACTTAAAGAGGCTTTTGGTATCATGTTGTATATATATTTTTCAATACCAGTATATACACGTCTTGTGTTTGTTCAAAATCTGTTTGTAATGATATCGTACGCCAAAGTAGGAGATAGGAATACGCCGCAGCCCCGTAGTATATACGGTTCGTCAACGACGTCCAATTTAAATGCAGTTCCAGTACGGCATATATAATACGTATGTACATATTGTATAAACTGATGTAGTTGTAGTACGTTAAATAGAGAAAACGATATTTTAATTGAGTAAATAACTAAGTAAAACCGGTAATCCATTACGTATATTATGTAACTAGCTATATAATATGTGTACGTAATCATTGCTGGCGAATGAAAGTTAATTTCGATTAATTTAGTCGCTGATATTTTTAATAACTATTATAGATATAGAGATATTGAAATTTTGATGACTCTTTTTTTGCTCTAACAGGTTCTTACATAGTGCATATCGAATTAAAAATTTGTTACATATAGTTTACACACATTTAGAATATATATATAGTTTATTTTTTTTGCAATTTTAGGTTTAAAATTTTAATTAAATTTTTTTATTTTATTGTAATTTTTCCACGATTTACATTCTCAGCGTAGTGACGAGTGTTGATATTTTTCAAATTTTTTTTTTTTTTTTTTATGTACGTATACTACACCTTCTATAGACGACAAAAGGAGTAAAGTTAGAGTTTTTTGGTACAGAGGTTTTTGATATAGGAAATTCGTTATATTTGGCACTTTATTGAGACGATTTTTAATTTTCTAAGTACTTTTAACAAGCGTAGACACGTTTTAAGATATAGAGGTTACTCAACGTCTTATGCGAAATAATTGGACAGTTGATACATCAAACAACTCCATGAAAAACAGCTGACTGACACACTGAGAAATACATACAGAGCTACTAGCGGAGTACAGTCTTAACTATATCCACGAATGTTTTGGCGCCAAATATCATTACATATTATTATAATTTATTAATTATTCAAATATATGTACGAAATTGACTTGTATTTCCATACTTGATAATTGTGTCCTGTGATCAGTTTACATATCTTATTAAAACTAAAAATATTTCCAAATTTATATTCCTCATAAACTAATGAATTTCCTATTAATTGATTTAGAATTAGAAGGAAATGGCTTACCTACTGTGTGTTCTTTTTGACTTTCATTCAATAATAAAAACTTGTATTTATTTTAACTTTGATAACTTTCAAAATATAAAAATACTTTATTAAATCAAGAAAATAGGTACCTATTTATTAAAACTTTGGGAATATTTATTTTGGATTTATTTGTAAAAACCGAGGTGAAAAGAAGGAGACATACCATTAATTTTCCGAGTTGATATTTCTGGTATTTGTGTTGAGGTTTGAATTTTTTAACAAACTATTTATTATAATACATGATTTATTCTGTATAACAACCATACTACCATTGGTTAAAATGTAAATATTATAATACGAATTATGAGTAACTATATAGATTATACACATCTCGTTAAATAATAATAAAATATTGTGTCTACATAATTTTTTTTTATCTCAAATCGCGGCGCGGTAGGTATCTATTATCATATGTTCTATGCTATTATCTAATGTGAAATTACTATAGATAAAAAAATGTTATCATGAAATAAAATATTTAACTACATTAATGACCACTTGGGCGCTAGGTGTATTTCTCACATTAATTAATCAGTGATACACTTCGTGCATCAAAAATAAATATTCGTTGAGTAACCTCTATATCTTAAATCGTGAGCGTAGATAACGAAAAACTACATTTTATAAGAGAAATAACACGAAAAATTGTTACAAATTAGAAAATATTAAATAAATTAGTCATGGTTACCGAATATATTTTACCTAGGTACACAAAAATGACCGAAAATGATTATAAATTGGAAAATTATAATGCCAGATACTTGAAATGTACACCAAATATTTACTATAGCACGAAGTATATTTTATTAGTCATATATATATATTGTAATAGTAATACTTATTATTATATACACCGAAGTTTTGCTAAAAATCGTTTTATCGAAATAAATGATTTATCATTACTTTCAAATTCAATATATCCATCATTAGTATCCTATACTCAATAAGTGAATCGCTTCCATCCCCACCGTTAGACTTTTAAATAATATTTTAAATAATTTCGGTCGTTTTGTGAAATTGGCATAATCTAGTAAGAATAGCAATTATAAAATAAATATTACGAATTATGTACAAAAAAGTGACAAAATATATTTATTTTTTATGTACGAGTTTCATTTTTTTTTTTTTTTTTTTTTTTTGGTGTTGAGCTTTACTTGTAGAATTATTTTCATACGAGTTTTATTTGACGAGTTAAATTTATTGGTGAACTAGCAGCAAAACCGATTATTTAAGTGGAATCTCATATATATATATATATATATTATAATATGTAAATTCAACTATTTCATTACATGTTCAAATGGAATTTCGAGATCAACAATATTGTATGACGTCTGTATGTACACTGTTCGCTATTGTTCATTAAGTTGACCGTTTTGAACGATATGCGTGGTGAACATGGCTGTAGAGGTCTCAATGACAATATTAACATCAATTTTGCACTCTATATTCCATTCTATATATCACAAATATCGCATTACCACAAGTTCATACGTAAACCAAAATTCACGAATTTATGTGTGTACAAGCATGTATTAAATTTTAGTCGAATCGCATATAACGAACGCATTAATGTATGACAATTGACAGGAAATCAGTATTCCAATCGGTTTAATATAATATAGATACACCGATCGCATGTTCATTATTGCTATTATATTGGACAAGAATTTGAGCGTGATCATTGGAGGACGATACGTTCAAGTGCCATTATTCGTTATTTAGTTATAACCAGACAAACGAGATACAATAGGATTGATAAAACACGAACGTTTATATTGAATCATTTTAATTTATACACACACACACATATATATATATATATATATATATATAAACGAGATAATATAGTAGAAAACGATTAGTACATATTATAATTTGTAATACGGATTCCAAATAAACCGTCAAAAATGAAATGTTATCAGTGGCGCTCTCATTATATTTTTATCTGTTCGCTCGATTAACGTAACCGAAAAATACTAAAATATATATATAGCCCGTAGAAAATTACTAGTGAAAAATCATTCAGATTTTGTAGCATAGAGTATGTTGGGCGGAAAAGTTGAACTCGATGAAATGTATACGTGTACGATTGCAAGTTATGGTCAGGAAAATCGATTACTTTTTTCAACGTACTTTCAACGAAGCAGTCTTCTCGACTCGAGACTAAAGAGAAACCTATTATATCAATATTTTTTACGTTTAAAATGTATATGCAATAACTAGGGCTGGGATTTTAATGCCTTAAAAAAATATTAAAATAACTTGAGAATTTAAAAATATGCACTATAAAAATTAATTTAAAACTTATTATTTAACGATTCAATGAAAATAAAAGATATTTAAATAAAAATGAATTTTAAACTATAGGTTGTAGGTATAAGGTATATCTTCTGACTTTTTAATCTGAAATTTGAGAATATCAGAATTTTTAAGAAAATTAAATATAAATATAAATATTAAAAGATACTAATGATTTATAACTAATGAGACCAATATTTTATTTTTAATATTTGTAAAAGCAAAGTAAAATTTTGTGAAAAAATGCTTTAAATCTTGAAAAATCTTGTAAAACGTCGATGAATAACGTAAAACATAGAATTTGTCAAAAAAATACAAAATTTCGCAAAATAAAAATTACGTTTAAATAATCAGTATTAAGTATCTAAAACACATTTTCCACTTATGGGATAACTATGCGTTTTAGATCGTCGGGAAAAAATGATATAGCATTGAAATTCCAACATTAGCAATACTATTTCAATCTTTGATTAACACACAATGCTGGTTCCTTTAAAATTGCGATAGGTTCAGAATTTTGACGGCCATTGACGATGACGTGAGCCTATTCGAATTCGGAGGGTTGTGACAAAGAGAACGTGCAAAGATCACGTAATTGGACGTCTATATATAGAGTGACCAAAATTTAACCTAATGGAATTGCAATGATCGAACTAAAAATTGAGGCGTCAAACCAAACTTTGTAGTTTCAGAACAAAACTGAACCGAACTTTAGTTTATGGTCAAATTGGAACCCAAACCGAATTAAGGGCAACAAATCAAAAAAAAAAAATAAATAATAATAATAATAAGGTTAACAACAACGAGTCTATACATTATATATTTTTTACGACAATAAATGTAATAAGTCCTTAAAAACGTAAATAATAAGCAAAAAAACAAAGAAAAAAACCACTTCGCACTTTGTGTAGGATATATGTAGGGGAAATAGCTTCAGTCCTGGGACAGGATGAAGTTTATTATTTTAGATTTGAATGCAATGATAAATTATTGCATTCGATAAAAACGATACTGAGCAGAGCTTCGGTATAATATTATTACAAAAATAAAAAAATTGGTAATTATGATAATTTTATTTGTTATTTTGTTATATTAAAAATTGACTTTCATTTTACACCGTATAAAAGGTAGGTTTAAATGTGCCAAGTGCATATTTTTCCAAAACCTATAAGTGTACATAACTTTTACATCGTATAAAAGTTAGTTTAAAATTTGTCACACTGTATAGTACTGTATAACATTACATAGTTGTTTTTTAAACCCTTTGGCAATATATAATGAAAAAAAAGCCGGTTAGTAGGTTGTGGAAGCACTTCGCTCGTCGGGTGTCAGTATTGGTGGATGCACTTCGCTACTGGATAGGGTACTTTTGGTGGATGTATTGAATTTGAAAGCAATGATAAATCATTGAATTCAATAAAACGATTCTGAGCGTAGCTTCGGTGTAGTATACATAACTCATATCATTTTTTTTTGTAGGGATCGATCGAGGCTGTTATTTTTATTTTATTTTTTAGTCGTGTTATTCATCATTGAAA
>JAIPRL010000192.1:102136-183663 GCA_025469235.1 Pemphigus obesinymphae
ATGAACCGATCAGACGTATGATGTCAAATGCCAATGCTGACCCTTCGTGTCTTCTAAATATTTTATAACTGTCTAGCTATTATTTAAACATTTATGTCTAAAATTGTAATCACTGTGTGTATATGTGTATTGTATATATTATGTCTAAAGGGTTTATCCCGTATATTTAATAAAATATAAAATATAAAATTATGTACGGTGATTTTTGGGCAATGAAAAAATAAACAATATGATTATAATGATAATAAAAATCGAGATATTTTTTTTATTCCATGGACACCGCAGCTGAACATACGCGGTTCTATACAATCGAGTTATCCCAAATCCGGTGATAGTCATAATCGTTTTTTTTCTCAATACTTCCACTGCCAGCGCATACATTTTGAACGCGTCTCGTCTATTTGCGTACACGCGTAACTCGGTTAGCAATCCGTTTCGACCTTGTTATATATATATATGTATTATATTTTCATGACGATATGAAAATATTACCGAGTTACGTTGGTAATATGCGAATATGACATACAAAAAAATAATATATAAAAATAAAATTCAAATACATTATTTTCCGGCTTACGACGTTGGAGTGAGAAATGTTCGAACAATTTTCTCAGACGTCGAATCGAAATTTGTATTCGGAACGATGACGTAATATATTATTACGAATATTACATTTTATATTATCTTCCAACACTGCTAATTATTTGCAGCGATGTGTTGCTATATATTTGCCGAATATCGTTTAATTTTTCAAAATTCCCTTCCTATAATGTTAAACTCGCAAAACAATCTACTGTAACATTTAATATTCAGGACAAAAAATACTCTTTACTTTGCTCATGCTAAGGTATTCATATATTCAACCATTATTTAATGTATTTTCTATTCAGTTCCAACTTATAGTTCCACTATAATAATTATAGATTAGATGAATCCGTTGAATTATACATTTACAAGAGTAATTATACATTTAAACAGTATTTTTCAAATTGGTATAATGTATTCAAATGTTTTAAACGCCATACCATACTAAATTCAATATGATTTTTGTATATATTTTATTAGATTTTGTGTCATACACATTACGTATACCTATTTATCTTGTTCAAAATTTCCCAACTGTTGTCTTTGAAAAAAAAAACTTTTTAACGTAAAAAAATCATGTTATTATCTGGAAATCAGTTCCAGGTCGATCACAACATATGTACGTGTTTCGAGAGTCGAACATATTATTTAATATCATAATATTGTATTTTATTAACACAAATGATAATTACAAAAGTATATTAACCAATATAATACGTATATATATATATATATAGGAGACTGAAAGTTAGCACTATTGTTTTTATTAGCTTACCTTTCGGCTTTCGATAAGCAAATCCGAGCAGTAACTAGTTATAATGTTAAATATTGAAAGTAAATATCTTCATTATAACTCTTAACTACTTGAAAAATATAAAATTAAATAACAATACTGAGAAACTATAATGGTCATAATTAATTGTAATTTATTTATTTCAGTTAATAAATAGGTTTAAACTATATACCTACATAAAAAATTGGAAAAAAAATGTAAAAATCGGTTACTATGTGTGTTTTCGAAATCCGATTAGTACAAAGACGAATAAATCGAAGTTTGTGTACGGCGGAACCTCTACAGGGTTCATATCACTACCGATGTATAACGATTTTTCTGGCATGTATTTTATTATATTTTCGTGTAGACATAATAAATTGACTTAAAAAAATTACAAACTTTCACCCGTTGAAAAATTTATGAAAACAAAATTCCAAGTCAATTTTTTTATACTCCTATAGTATATGTAATATCTAATATCTATATAAAATATTATGCGCGTAAGCCGTATATCGGTGTTTGCTATTCATGAACTCTGTGAAATAATGATTGAATTTGTTGGAAAACACGTTTTGTACAGAGGATTCTATTACAGGTCACGATACAATTGCAGCACTGAAGCGTTTTCTTTTCTTCGCGTCCTACTGCGAGTAAACATAATATAATATATTTTGTACGTTTTGTTCCAAATACATTTTTCATGTTATCGTTCCCTTGTTTTTTTATTTTCAATTAATTTAACGTAATTGCTATTCAAATGATAAACAATAACCCACTTTCCGTTTACACTCGATCAACGTGTGATATTCATTTATGATATAGTGTATATTGTATTATAGTCGCAGTTATTTTACAACACTTTAAATGCAAAACTTTATATATTACGAAAACTCGAAATATTCTAAAAATAATAAGGTCTACGCAAATGTTTGTCGACCGTTAAAAATATAGAATTTTCTCATATACCGTTGTCATTCCTGACCTTCTTCTGGTCGTGATAATAACCGGCTTCAATTGGGATGCTTATTATTATCACCCGTGACGTAAAAGTATATCGCACCCGAAACGTAATATACACGAATTGCTCATAAAATTCCACTATAATTTATTTCATTTCATTTCCTGCAGGGAAACGAAAACAATTTTGTTTGTCGGTGCGTTTTCCTTACGTTCATTACTCTTTGCATTATTTACGACAGAAATCGTTTTTCTCGTAAATATTATGATTTTACTTAAAATAACGTTCGAGAGTATCGTTTTAGAAAATATGCAAACTTCCATTTCCTACATTTTTCAGTGCACCGTTTAATTAAACGAAAACTATTTATGAAACGTTAGCTACAAGTATTATATAGGATTGCAATGTAATACCTCTTCATTTTAATAATGTACCTAAATAATGACTTGTACCTATTTAAACACGTTCTTTAGTGTTTGAATGCACAATTCTAAATACATTATTCAGTTGCATTTTATTACAATTTAATTATATATATATATATATATATATATATATATATTATTCAAATTTAGATTGATTTTTTTTTTGTCATTCAAAATTGCAACTGGCATACAATTAATAATAATATTTAATATTATCGTTATTATGTATGATAGTATTTCATTATATTTTTTAAATTCCTAAAAATACAATTCAATCATTTTATTCATTCTATCGTGTATATTCAGTGTATCCAGAGTTAATTATACTCTGAATCTATGTTAGAGCATTTAACATATTTAAAGTACAGCTATTTTAATAATGTGATAAGTTAGATTCATAACTTTAATTTTGATAAATAATTTCGTACTGTAAAAATATATTAACTTAATCAAATTTGTTTATATTATGTAATTTTAGTAAGGAATTAAGTATAAATTATTAGTTATTATTTACTCAATGTGTAACTTATGGTTTTATTAATTTTAGTATATTTTATTTATTCGTAAAATACCGTTCATTTTATGAAATGAAAATATAAGATGCTAATAAACTTATTAAAATAAAAATACATTATTCGAATACTTTATTTTTAGTGGAATGCTTTAATTTTATCTGAATTTTGAGTATAATATTATTTAAAAAGTATTCGAATAACAATTCTGGAAAACTTTTCTACCGCATTTATTCGAATAAGTATTCCGAACACAAAATAAAAGTACATATTCTTTAGACATATTTATATATTATGTATTTTTTTTTATTTGTATATTTTACAAAATATAAAAACGATGTAGATAGTTGTACACAATATCTTATCATGTTATAGACGATTCTAATATTGCAAATTTTGATAATGAATTATGTTTAATAAATTGGTATTTTTGATTATTGTACATTTTTCAAATACCTCAGAAACATTTTTTAATATTATTTTATGTATTAAAGTTTTAATATAATCAGATTAGCCCCTATAATAGTGTTCAGTACGACACACAGTGTGCAATAGGAAAATGCAAATGTATAGTACAAATTAAAAAAAGTGTGTTGGGATAAATATTTTTTTTGTGTATAAGAGTATATTTTAATTTTCTTGAATTTATTTAAAAAATATTTTATGGTGTTCTTATTTATTTTCATTACAAATATTGTAATATATAATATTTTGTTTTTAAAATATAATTGGCGTATATATTAGAATTCTTATATTTTATTATAAAAGAAAATTAATATCTGTGTTATATATGAGTTTGAATTTAATTGAATTTTTAGAATACTTTATACATTGCTATTCCAGTTAAAATTTATTTCATATACATATGATATTATAATATCTGTTAGTGAATTTTTAGTCATTTTTTACGGGGTTATAAGTAACATATATTAGGTATTAGACCATTTTTTAAAAATAATTTTTAGATTATTTTATTTTATGACCTTTTTTTTTTAAGAAAACAGGAAAACAAATTTAATCGGGTTTCAAAATATACAATTTTTAAAAATAGTCTAACTGGTTTATAATAGATTTATATATATTTTTTTCATAATATCATTAATAATACAAATTATAAGAAAACCGTATAAATTAATTTAAGGTGTATTTTTTAGAGATTGAATCATATATACCCGGTAGGGGGGGGGTAAGATACTACCAAAAATTCTGTACATCAGATCTTGGATTTCTAGAAATTTTTAATAATTTATTTGAGACTTCTATGGATTTCTAGAGATTTCTAGAGTTTAACTACCCATTAAATGATGATTTAATACAACCCACATATTATATGCATATAAAGCACCTATTATTTTAATACATTTTATCTGACTACTTATAGGTATTATAATATTATAATTTAGTCTTGAATAGATATTATACTTGTTAGGAACTAAAAATTTTATAATAATTGACCATACAGTTATCATAGGTATTTAAACTCTTATTGTTTTAATTATATTTAAAATATATTAGGTTTACACCAAATGTAAACAAATATAATATAGTACTAACAAATCAATATTGCACAAAGAATAATCAAATAAAAATAACTAAAAATGTTTATAAACTTTAAATGTTTTGTTAAACATAGTTATTTTAATAGGCTATAAGAAATTTTAATCTCTTTTCAAATTTTAAATTTTTCAAATATACCAATAAATAACAGGTTTTATTGAATTTCAAATTTTAGTTATTGGTTTTATACAAGATTAGAGTGTATACATGATTTACATCTTTTAACCCTATAATGCATGTTTTATTTAATATTTTATATAATTTAATACTCTGGCCGTCTATATAGAAAAGATCTTATTTTTATGTTTACTCAGAACGTGTTGTAATATTGGAGATGTTTGTATTTTACTTCATTTTTTCTTACCTTTCTATGTGTCATACTAGAAGTAGAAATATCATAATTAATTTGAGGTATTTTTGGTTTTTATTATTTTTATAATTTTCCGCTATACTAGGAAAGTCACTAAAATATTGGATTTTTAATTACAATTATTTTTATTGTTTTCAACTATAATTCATTCAATTGGACCCCTATATAAATATGATGTACAATGTTGTTATATAATATTCAAAAATTAGATTATTCAGTATAATTCTCATTATATATACAACAGTATATTATTGTGTCTTATATCTGAAATTTACATAAAAAGTAGGTAAGAAAAAATATCCTCATTCATTTGAATTCAATCAATATACATTTTTATATATTATATAAATATCATAAATTATATAGCATTATATGTAAAAGACAATCTCTATTTAAACCTACCATTTTAGTATATTCCATTACATTGTTATACTTATTTAGTTTACTATATATTATATCAAGGGTCTAGGATTAAAGAAACGTATCAAACAAAATATTGATAATTATTTTTATTAATTTTAAAATAGTGTTTTATTCTATTTATAATAAAACTATAGTTTTTAATTTTAACATTTTTATTCATACGTTCCTTTAGTTCTAGACTAGACCCTCAATATTTCGAAGATGCCAGGTGTAGGTGTCAAATATTCCATCTTGCCTCCTCTCTAGACGCCCAGACATTTTATATAATTATTTATTTAGTAAGTAATCAACTAATATTTATATAGAATTTGAATAATAAAAACAATCGGAACAATTAATGCACTTTTCCGTTTGTCATCCTAATAAGGTATTTTTTTTAAACCTAGGTGTTTTAGAGTCTTAAAAAGGATTGTACAAAAAAAAAAAAAAAAACGTAAATAACGATTTTCGACTTTTTTGCAAAAATCTATAAGATTATATCTGCATTTTGTAACTTATAAATACAAAGAACAAAAAAACTATTCAGATATATTTTCCTAAATATGCCGATATTTTTTCCACGTACTCGTTCTCTATTTGAGTATTAAACTAGAAATATATATTGTAGTATCCTATATTAATTTTAGAATTTATATTAAAGTATTAAGTTGAATTTAATTGGGTTATTTCATACTAAATTATTCTTCTATTCTTTTGTAAAAATAATGAAATGTTCACGTTGATATCATTTCCGTATTGTAAAAAGTGTGTAGTGTGAATTGTTTTGTAAAATATAAGCTGTATCAGACTAACAAGTTTATTCTGTACACATTTCCCGAATTTCGTATTTTTAAACTATTTTACTATTTATAGAATTATATAGTAAATACAATAGAAAACTTTCAAAAACTATGTAAACAAAATATCGTTTATAAAATTTAAATATCGGTTATCATGTAAACAGATAAAATAAAAATAATATATGTCGTGTTAAATCATTTGAATAATTCGAAAGCACAACACTATGAGTATATATATATATATATGTATAGAATTTCCATTTCAATAAGATATGGTGGGAGGAGAAAGTGGTGCTTATCTGTCATTCTAAAATTTAAAAAATGCAAATCATTGTACCATGTAATTTGTTTTAGAATAAATGCACAAGTATTTAATGCGATAAAATGTTGATTAAATTAAAAGTGAAAATTTCAAAAATTCTTTTGCCTCTTCTGCGTGAGTACCAAAGTTTGTAAACTTTCCAGAAAATACGACATAAAATATTATGTAGGTATATATTATATTCTTTTTTTTTTTTACAATTGGTACTGTTGAAAAACTTGCTACCGGAAAATAGATAAACATGTTCCAATTCGATCAAATGTATCGATCAAAATGTCGTTCACAGAAAAATGAAATAAAAATAGACATAATTTTTAAACCACTAACATCCTCGCACTGCTTAGAACCTAAAATATTGGTTAACTAATGATTTATTTATCTGCAGAATTAAATTTAAATGATTTTTTTTTTATATATAAATAAATAGTTAAAAATTTAGTAAACGGTAAACCTACCTAATACATATTAAATATAATGGAAATGTTTATACTAAAATAATGTACCTTATTTATAATGAATTCAAAAATTGTGAAAACGAGTCTTGTGTCTATATAGTTTAAAAAATAATAATTATTGATTATTTATTAAATAGAGAAAACCATATCTATTAGACAGTTTTAAGGAGAATTTGGCGGGTCATGCGATATTTGGGCCGATTCAATATTGTACTAAAGTATAAGAGTACAAAGTGAAATTAGAAATTTCTTAATAATATATTTGAAATTTTTTCAAAGGTTTTAACTTTTTTTTATTTCCGATCCAGCGCTAGGTACAACATTTTTTTATATAATTAAATTGTGGTACCAATTCTATATAGGCTTATATTCTTTATTATTTCTTCAATCCAAGAGTTTCGTTTATGTACTTTAACGTAGGTGCATAAAAAACGATGTGTGAAGCTTTATGGGTGTAAATAGGCTTCAAATTTCGGAGGGTGATTAAAAAAATTCAAGATTCAAAATGTCTAAAACATTATTAATTTTTCTTATGTTTAAATGTTTTGTTAATCATTCATTTGTGAAGAGGGGGACTGTAATTATTATTTGAAAGTTTGTTGTAAATGGGCATTTAATTATTATGTTGGCACATTTTTGGCTATTTTAGACTCCCCCATTATTGACAAATAGAAAACCCCTATACTATATTACTAAAAAATAAAATAAAATAAACCAAAATAAAATGTAAATAAGACGAAATTTTGAAAAAACAAATAAATATAGTGACGGGAAAATGAAACAGCGGAAAATACAACTGCTTATATCATCATGGTTCTGACTCACCTATTTTTTCCTTTATCTCCAAATTAGTTAGGTAAAGTTCCAAAAAATTTGAATGAACTAAATATAATTATTTAAATAAGGTAAATACTTTTAGAAAATTAAAAACGGAACATAATTTTAACTTTGTTCTATCGGTGGATAATGATTTTATAAATTAATTAAATAAGCTAAAAAAAATTTCTTTCACGTAAATTTTCTCCAAAATCGATAAATCGCTTTAAAAAACGGCAAACAAGCAAAAATTATTGTAATTTTTCCACAAATTAGAAAAATGTGCAAATTTAATTTTGATGTTTTTTCAAGTAGGAACGTATGGTTACCCTATCTTAAAAGATCCATGGCTGGTCATGATCTTAAAAATATAATATTAGCCCACTCATAGATGTTTTTCTGGTTACGTGCCTTTATATATTAAATTGTTATACTTAAGTGGTTTCCATCTTTGAATGTTTTCGATAATACCGAACATGGTGTTATATCTTGGTTACATAATGGTTATATAAATGGTGTAACAGGGTGTTCTATCATTAAACACGGTATTTTTTAATAATTCTAGAATAATTAGTTACTTTTTTGAAGACATTTGAAAAACATGTTTCTTTATTTTTTAAGGGTAATTTGTTTATGTAAATTTCAATTTTTTTTTATACTCCAGTTTTCCTGCCACTACATAATTAACTTATTATTTTAAAAATGTAAACCGCTAATTTTTTAATGAACCTCATTGTACTTTGTGTAAAAAAATGTTGGTTATCAAATTATCGATTTTGAATAATTATTATTATTATTTTTATATTTATATATATAAAATATAAAATAAATAATATATAAAATAATAATATATATTTATTATTAAATATTTATAAGAAAAATGTTGTTGACGGGAAATGATTAAGGATTATTATTAGTGGTAACACAGCATATATACAGTATGCTTTTGGAGAAAGGGAACACAGAGCAAATAGGAAAAGGAAAGTAATAAAGTTATTTTGATATAGTAGAGGTAGAACTTTTTTTTTGCTTATTTACATTTCAAAAATGTATTTCCGTCAGTATTTTGGAGACATACACGCCTCCATAAATATTTCTTCCCACCTGCCTTGTGTGGCAGTGATGAAAATGTTAAGATGGATGAGTGGTTCAGGCTCAAATAGTGAATAAAATGAGGGAGAATCCAGAGTATTAATAAAGAGTAGTAAAGAGAATATATGTTGAAGGAAAGAGTGGAAGAGGGAGAACAAATAAGAAGTGGATAGGTTTATGTGAGGAGAATGTGAAAGATAGAGTTCTGAGCAAGATGAGAACTTCGTTGGCCGAATCCATATAGTAAGGGAAAGGGCGAAGGAGAAGAAACAAGTAATATATTTTGAGTAATTTATTCTGTTAAAAGTAATTGAAAATGTTGATATTTTTAACTTATTTAAGAATAATATATATTAAAATTTTGATTGTGTACCTATATTTTTGATTTAAATATAGGAATACCTAAATATTGTCTTAAGGAAAAATGAATTGATCTCGGATGTAAATTATTTTGATCAACTAACAAGCTAAAAAGTAAAAATTATATTCAGGTTCATAATGACTTAAAATTGTGAAAATAAATGACTGAAGAATAGTAAAAATTGTTACCACCAACATTTTTCACAAAATACAATGTACAAAATGGCCATTTCTTAGTTTTGATTTTTGATTTTTAATTAGTAAATATTAATATTTGTCAATAAAAAAATTATTTTTTAAATATTGAATACAACAAGGCTACATTTATGAGATAGGATACCTTGTATTTACGATTCAGGTCGACGACGTATATTCTTGCCTATCACACTGACAGCTGCACTGATTATATTATAATATTATACTGTGTATACCGCACATAATATAATTTATGCAGCCTATAAATAACAGTCGAGGGCCCCATGGTGGTGGACCGACGTTTTCCATTCCATTTGCATCGCGCACTACCGGACCGGAAACGGGTTATCGGTTCCTGCCGCCGCCTCCAGTATTTAAGTGATAACGCCAATGCCCGACACCGATAGCCGCAGGGGAAATGCGATTGTTGTCAAGTTCGCTCATTGTTGTGTCTATATGTTGGTCATTCAGTATACGTTCACACGAGCCAGAGAGGGTAACTATTCCTCCCAGGAATTTTGAAAATATGTTGAACACAATTTTAAAAACCACCTGCTTCTTTCAAATGTGATTCACGTACATTCTTGTTTCATTGAAAAATTTTTGAAAAAATAAAATAAACAATTTTAGTTTTTTTCCATTATTTTTAAAAGAGAATAATTGTGTTATATTCATTATAAATCGAAAATTTTTTTAATAAAAAAAAAATGAATATTGAACTTTTATATTTTTAAATTTTCTACCCCATTTTATTAATTGTCTCATACACGAGGTGGACGAAAATGATCGACCAGCAGCAATATACGGATAGATGGCATAAAAAATGGAATATGATATATATATATATTGAATGGAATACTTCATTTTATTTGAATAGAAATACGCTTACCTCAATCAACGTTATGCAAAGACGTTTTGAACATTACTCTATCGCAATATATTTGACGTCTGAAACAAGCAAGAAAACAAAAACTTTAAACGTGTTTTACAGTCAACGACATACAAAATCCATAAAGAAAACAATACGTTCTCATACAATATAACATTAAATATATAAAATATAAATGTATAACAGTCGTATTGAACGAAAAACGTTAAAAAAGTTTTAGACGAGGGAATAAAAACTTTCCAATATAACATAAATACATGGACATTAAAGAAATGGACATGTTATTCATATGCTGATCAAATGTGAAATCATTATCCAAATATGGCAATTATAAAGGAGATACACTTGGGAAATACCATTTAACGTATGATAATAATTAAAAAATTATTCATGGAAAAATAGAATATTAAGTTTATTACAATACAGTAGCTTGAGTGTAACACCTACTAAGTGCAGCACTTTGTAAGTGTAACTTCTTCTTAAATGCGACTCGTTTATGGAAATAAGACTGAAGTAATAAAAACGAAGGGAAATAGAACGGTTTTATTTTTTTACCGAAAATTCAATATGCGGACGATAATAATGCCATATAGAGTGTAACTTTTCTTTGTAGTTTCGGAAAACGTATATTACAGACGAACGGTAAAACGCAAAACATCGTAAATCCAATGTATAATATTGAGAAAAACCAAAAAATAAATATAAAAAATACGAACAAAGCCGGTGGGTCGGATAACTGTCCGGGAAATTAAATAATAACTGTAAGATGTTCTCTTCCATGAAAAATCATATATAATATTGTTTAAACATTTTACACAATTTGTAAGTATAAGATTATACTATCTATTCATTATCGATATTAATATACATATCTTACTACTTAGGTACAATATTTATAATATTTACCTATACATAATATAGTATTCACTTATAACTAATGGAAAAAATATTTTACTTATAGTCGTAGAATATATAATATATAGAAGTAATATGTTTTCAGAAGAAAAATTGATTGACGTAATATAAATAGACTTGACGTTCTTCATATCTATTATGTGTTAGAGCCACATGTTGTTGTATACCTTAGAGCTTAGTTCATATTATATTTCAGTGGACGAATTTATGTAAAAGTTCACGTCGCTGACTGTTCCAAGTAATATCAAACTAGAAACTAGCGTGCATGGTCATAACAACATACTTATAATTAGAGAATATTAAACGCATAAAACACTAATTGAGAATGTTCTTTGAAATTTGACTGGATGTAGAGATTTTTTATTAATCAGTCAGTTTTAAAAGCAATGGTAACAATGGCTAAAATAGTTCTAGAATCAGACAGAGCTATTTGAAAATAGTAACTAAATTAGTAGCTAACTATTTGAAATAAAAAAATAAAATTTATTTTTATATTTTTATACGTAATCGATATTTTAATTTTCAATTTTTGACTGCCATCAAGCGTTTTAATATGCGAGACAAATGACAATGGTGTAAAATTTTTTCTTAATGAAAAACAGTACCTACTTACTCTATTCCATTATAGGATACATTTTCTCTTTCTAGGCTTGGTCTATTTATATAATAATGAATACCTCATGTAGTTCTGGAATAGTGATAAGGCGATGGTGGCCTTTCTATTTCTATAAATGGTTATAATTGGGAATTCTACGGGACGCGTATTTTTTTCGTATAAATTGATATTTGGTTTCAAGAATAGTTAAATTATAAAAAGGGTTACTGAACTGAACATTCTGGTACGGTGTAGTATTATTTACTATCTTGGCAATGATCTCTTAGTGATTGTCAAGTGTACCGATGGCGTTAAAATACGTTCGACCGGGCATTAGTCTTAATTGGACCAGACCACTATGGTTTTTGACACTCCATCCGTCATTCGAGGGTTTGAAATAAATTATTTTAAGTGAAGTTTATATCTAGGTTATATGTAGACCGTCGACATCCAGAAACGATGATGTTGTTACGAAAATTTACGAATAAGTGCGAAATGACCACAGATTAACCGTTTGTGAGTTAGGAAATGAGGCGAAAATCTCTACTGGATCTTGTCATGAAACTTTAACAGAAAATTTGCAGATGAGAAGGATCGCTGCCAAATTCGTTACGCGATTGTTAACATTGGAGTAAAAAGAAAATCGTTTAACAATTTTTCAAGACTTTAAAAATCCTTCTACTGATGTTAATTCCATAAAAAACATTATCACAGGTGACGAGGCATAGGTTTATAGATACGATCCGGAAATTAAGTTCCAATCATTTCAGTAGGAAACAAAATTAAATCGAATAGGGCAACAGACCTTAGAGATATAACTTTGGAACAGTTCCAAAGAACTTTTAAAAAAATGGCAATGATTTCATTTTCATTAATATTCATTTTTAGATTTAAAGCATAGGAAGGTTTTAAAATTATGAATTTTTATTTATCTAGAAACAAATTTTTGGGTAGAAAGAGTTCAGTAGATGTTTTGAAGTAAATAAATTATTTCATAGAAAATATGTTCTAGATAGTACTATCCAGGTATTATTTTTTGATTTCTTCAATAGATTTCTCGAGCTTAAAGAAAAATGACTTTTTATAACGTAACAATTTGTTGTAAAAGGGAACACAATAAACGGATAATAGGTACACGATAAAATACGTAATTCAAACAAACGAAAAAAGTTGTAATAAAACATAATAACAAGTTCATCCGATCTCCAAATAACATTTACCGCGTTTCGATAAACACCCGATTTCAACATGGTACCGTACGTTTTGGCCAGGGAGTTACAACACTGACTATGGAGATCGCCAAGAATCACTTTCTTTCCAGTTCCTTCAGAAAATTCCATTGGCCAGAAAACTGAAAAATCGCTGAAACCGACTGTAGAAAAACGAAAAGTAAAAAAAAAAACATTGCTGGTAACCCAATTATTAATATAGAAATATACCTTAAATTGTATGGAAAAATTAACTAAAAAATTTTAGAATTTTATATCAAATACATATTGAGCTCAGCTCCAAATCGCTTTATATAATATAATGATTTATCATTGCTTTAAAATTCAATATATCCTTTACCAGTATCTGACAAGACAAGTGAAGCATTTCCAACCTCTACTTGCCGATTTTAAAAATAAATGAAATATTTATTAAAAGATTTTATGTCTATAATTATTCGAAATTTGAAATTAAATTTTTCAGGGGTTACTATTCTATTTTCGTGATTTGAATACGATTTACATTTTTATTAAATATATTTAATTTTATGTAATCGTTCAATATTGCATTCATGATAATTTTTCATAATTTTTTTATAATAAACGTTGTCTTTCATAGTAAATCTATTCACACTTTTTACATCTACTTAGGTTATATATTTTACATAGATAATATTAATAATTATAAAAACACAAATTACTTTTAAAAGTTATTTACAAGTAGTACTACTCGTATACCTATAGCCGAATAGACAATTTATTTTTAATATTTTTTATGTAGATATATCATATTTAATGACCAATATATTAATGGCAATTATAATGAAAATCATTTTCTACAATAGTTAATGGCTTACCGGCAAAAAAATCTGAAAAAAAAAAACAATTTAAAAAAATATATTTGTAGGACAAATCTAAAAAAATATTTCTGACAAAATTTCGACCATGCTGTTCTCATCTTAGTAATTCACAATATTTGATTAGTATATGGTCACCCTGACTTTCATAATTTATGAAATACTTATAGAAAACTGACGTCCTTTCAAAGAGGTAAGAAGTTCAAGTTGATCAGAAAATGTTTTTTTTTTATCATTAATAACGTTGGAGTTATTTTTATTTTATGTAATATAGGTATAGAAAATACTTTATAGTGATGTATTTTAAAATGTGTACTTTCAATCTATTAAAACAAAAAAAAGTTCTCTAAACTATTTTTTTATTAAGCATCCCGTTTCCTGAACATCACGTTCAATTATCTGAGGACGATAAGCTATATAATGCGTTGTCTTGAAAATATATTTATATACTTTTTTTTATATTAAAGGAAAGTATATTAAATAAATGTATTTTTCAATAGTGTAAAAGGCACAATAGTAAAGTTAAATAGCTTTGGAATAACAAAAAAAAAAAATAAATAAATAAATAAATAAATAAATAATGACACTTTCTAACATAAAAGTAATATTAACCGAGAACACAATAAATACTCTAATTTTTAATAAATTATAGAAAATAATGTTCAAAGAATCATGTATAGGCATATTGATATTGTATTAGTTAATTTATAATTATTCGATTGATCGTGATATGAAACTAATTTTACTCTTTGATTTTCGATTAAATTATACTATTCAATGACTTATGACTTTTCGATCACTTTTCCTTCGATTTTCATTTACTCACTCACTTACAATGGTGGGCCTGGAAATATCGGTGATACACTGAAGATTATTATTAATTTTGTTTTCTCCTCAAATCAGGTCACTATTTTATATTTTAAAATTCATTAGAAAATAATAATATTTATAGTGGGTTACTGACTAAATGTTAAAACGTACAATATAAAATTAGACGAAATGCGACGAAAAGTAAAATAAAAGCAAAAAATATTAAAATACATACTTACTAATATAGATAGGTAGATGTTTAATGTTTATTAAAACTAGAAACTATAATTATATTGACCACAAAACTCAGAAAATAAAATACCTATATAATGTATTCTGTATAATGTTGAATGATCATCTGAGGAATCATATGATAAATAACTTTTAAATATATTTAAAAATAAACTTTAATTATAATTACTAGATACGAGAGTTTAAACAATATAATTACAATATTAATAATAATAATTAGTTTAAAAATTTAAATAATTTTTTTTTTTTGTAAAATCGCAAAGTTTCCACAACGTAATTACCAAGACATCGAAAAGTAGAAAATGCATAAAAATTCAATAATAAATCTCTTGTTAAAATAAATTGTGTAATAAATTAAAAATCAAGCTAGATCGATACTGAAAGGATGAATTCACGTTCAATTTCATTAAAACACAATAAATAAATTTGGAATTACTTGACAACATGCGAGTTTATTCCTAGTCATATCGTTAAAACATGGGACATTCTGTATATTATCTATATTATACAATTGCAAATTAAAGTTTAAAACATTATAAATACTCAGGACGTAAATAATGAACTATATAAATATTTTAATTTTTTTGATAATTTATAAAATAATAATAGAATAAATATATTTTTATATAATAGCATATATTTTATAAATATTGATATGTTTGATGTGTGATATGATTTTGATATGATTTATGTAAAATTTAAATTTATAAATATTATCAAATTCTTAAGGCATCCTGTGAATGATGGTCAGAATACTTATATATGGTTACCTCATGTCTGTTGTAGAAGACGACTAATGTAGATTGTGTTATGTAGGCAGCCGGCGTAAAACTATTGTCAAAAAATTCGAGGAATTTTTTTTTTTAAATACTAAAAAGAAATAGGCGTGTGTAAATGAAGAGAATGCATGAGAATTAGTTCTGTCGAAATTGAGGACTGGGGTTGCCGACCCCAAATAGTTACGAGAGAGGGTGAAGGAGACGAAGAAGAAGAAGATCATATATTTTATAAATATCATAAGGAAAAATATTTGGTTACTATTTATAATATTAGAATATTTTGTGATAATAAATAAACATAAATAAATTATGTGCTGGATACCTAATAAATAAACTACCAAATAATATTAATAATATTAAAGTTTTAGAACTATGAAATTAGATCTACAGTAATGCCATTACAAAAGAAAGTAATGAAGTTTTCTTAATAAAAATTGCACATTATTGGAAAAATTATCAATATATTTCAAGCATCAATGACATTTTTAAAGATTGAAATTTTTAAATTTAGAATCTTAATGATACAATTGTAATTTACAATACTAAATATCATATATAATTAATAAAAAGTATTTGTATTAATTAATTATAAAAATATTATGTATATTTTTAACCAAAGCAATTGCACGTACCTCCATAAACTATTATGATTTATAATAAACATTACTTATAAAAATCTCGGCAACATTGCATATGATTGGTATTCTTAAAAAATACTAGAATTTATCTGGTGTAAGATTTATCCAAGTAATTTCTTAGTGAAAAATATTATTTTATCCATGATTTTTTAACATATAGACATATAAACGTACACATTTGTTTTGATAGAACATGAGATATATCTGTATAACGTAGGAAACGCACTGACCGCCTTGCTACTTATTTTCGTACCTAAGATTTCAATATAAATACGAGCAATTACGCTCATATTCTTAAACAAGATATGGGCTGTACAATCTAATCATATTTTACAATCAATCTTCGTGTCTTGTATATATTTTGATAACAACGTAGTGAACAATTTTGTAACGTCAAAACAATCACGTTACTGCAGCGTGCGCATTACCGTTGAATTGTAATTGAATCACATTCGCGTTACTCGAGTAATAATAAGTAATGCAATTACTACTGCGTAATTAAAAAAAAAAAAAAAAAAAAAAGTAATCGCGTTACGGTGACTCGTGACTATTGAGTTAAGTCACTATCCGACACTTCGTGTATTTTTCTAAGTTTAAAACTCATTTTTGAACTAGGCCTCAGCACAAATAATAATATCGAATGCGATACGAAAACCGTCGTATGAAATTTATCCGATATTATGTACGAGGACGTTTCCGTACACTGTATTGCGCACGAGCACTTATACGAAACGATTTTTTTTTTTTTTTTTTTTTTGTTTTTCAATCCGAAAATTGGTTTTTAACAAATGTTTTACGATAAATGGCCTCTATCGTTTTTCTCTATCGTTCGCCATAATCTTAAGCTCCCTGTAGGAATAGTGACTCCTGCATCCTGCATTTTTGCAGGCTAATGTACCTCGCCCTAGGTCTTCCCCTTGATCTCGTACCCTCTATCATTCCTTCAATTATTACTATTGAACTATGCAATTCATCTCCATGCCTCAACGTGTGTCCTATCGTCTGCCATCTCTTTTTCTTTACAAAATCAATCAGTGTTCGTTTCTCGTCTATCGTCCTCGGGATGTCTTCATTTAAACGATTAATGAACTATTAAATGTCTGTAGAAGTTAATTTCGAGTTAAACGCGCTAAATATTACGAGTGTAATGTAGGTTTCATCGGTTTCAATAAAACGGTTTCGCTTTGAAATTCGGTTAAGTACACCAACAATATTCGACGTAATGAAGTTCACAGTATATATGCACATGAATGATAAACAATACGTTGTGTAGTGGATGCTCGGCGTGAATGTATATGTATATTGTTACTATTATTATCATATATATATAAATATTGCAAGGGACGGCCCATCAATCGTTTTAATTGAACATTGCGCGTATACAAGTGTTAAGTCAGAGATGGATTCTCGTTGATACAAACAAAATGTTTCGCATAATATTATATACTATATACGTGTAATAGACCTATAATATGTGATATATATATATATATAACTGAATATATATATATATATATATATATTCAGTTATATATAAAGTTTTGTAAAACAAAAAAAAAAATAAACAAATAAATAAATACATTTCAAAATGCTGAAAATAAAAAAAGTACATAGTAAAAAATACTGAACATTGTCGTAAGTGATGAAAAAAATACATTTCTTTTAACCGAAAAAAAATAGTTCAAATATAGGTACTTTTATATATATCATCTCGCGATTGACTGTTTATAATATAATTTGTTTCGAATATTATATACGCTCGTGTTTAAATACACTATACAGTACGATATATAGTGTGGCTTTACATATTTAGTGGAATCCATTTTTGTTTTAATTTTCAAGTTTTTATTAATACAATAAATAGCTACACGAATGCATATATCGTCATGAAATACAACGAGATAAGATTTTAATTGGTAAATATAATATTTCTATCGTTATTTCGTACTGTTTTTTTTAAATATATTTTTTCAATTCAATAACATAATAAAAACTTTTTGTTCGTGTTATTCGTAACCAAGACGACCACAACAATAATCTCGACAGTCCACATCTTATATATACAATAATGGTTTAAAAACCTATTATTATATAATGATAATCAATTTATATAGCATATACCAAATGTCTACTGGATTTCAACGTGATCGATCAATTAATATTTTTTTAAATCGAATTCATCAGTAAATCTACTCTGTATAATAATAACTAAAATCTACATATAGGCATATTAAAATGTATACATAAATATGAACTATATACCTATTGATATGTCATAAATCCACGTGTATTATATATTGATTAAAGATTAAAAAATATTCAGTAAGAATTTTAATAAAATATTATATATAAATATAAATAAATAAATAATTGTAATCAATGGTTTTTAAATGTATACATCTGCTACACATTTGAGGCAATAATAAATTATATTTTCCATTTACTCGAAGTTTTTATTATTATTATTTTTATGATTGATATATTAAATATTTCAACTATTACGCGATATTTACACTCACTCAAGTATTGTACATAAAGTATACATTATTGTCAAAGCTAGTTTTTAATTTATATTAAACAAGACGTCGTAATTATTACAAAAGTTTTCAATATTGATAAATAAACATTTATTAAATTGAATCGACAATGATGATTCTGTATCTACTGTAATATTATTGATTGTCCAAGTAAAACAACAAGAAAACACTTTTAGTACCTTTATCCATGAGTTTTTGACAAATACGAGTCATGTTATTTACTTGTAGTATAGGAGTAAACGATTTCAATAGTTTTTATATTGTTATAATTTTCGGTGTCGTGTAGGATGTTAGATGCCTATAACGACCATACAATTAGTTTGGTTACTTTTTTTTTTTATAAAATTTACTAGTCAGACTAATTTTTCAAGTTTAAAATTTTATCGAATTATATAGAAATTATTTGAACATCGCAATTTTATATTCAAATAACTGAAACACTTAAATTAAATCATAAAATTTAAAAATATATGTTATCATTGTTTTAATTTTTTTTTAATAGATATTGCGAAGAGAACGTAAAATAAATTTCGAGCGTAAACACAAAAAAAATTATTAGTTTAAACTTTTCAATATTAATGGGAATAATTTACACTACTTATACCCTACATAGTAAGAATTCGTCCACATCCGTACATACCGTTTATATAAGTTGGAAATATTACAATATATTATATATATATATAAACGTTTGTTATAACTTGGTTTATTTAGAGCATATTATCAGAAGTTCATACAATATTAAAGATAAATAAAACATAGACGACTATAGAAACCATAATAATTAAGTAGATGATTTCATTATTATAGTTTCTCATGATTGATTCGAGCAACTATGCTTATGTTGGTTGCTTACTACCAAGCAGTAAAAAGTACAAAAATATATTTAAAATTTTTATGCATATATGCGAGTACATGCACAAAATCATGTCCTTATTAATAAAAATGGTTTCTCACTTATTTATCTTTGACAATCTGTATATTGTGTATTACAGATCAAATATAATTTAAAAATGTATATATTATATAGTATTTATAACGAAAACTACACCGACCAACATACGGTATATTATGTGTACAATGTATATTATATTATTTACCCACAAACATTATTATATAGTATATACACAAACATTCACTACTAAATTAAATTAATACTATAATATAATAGAACTATGGAAATCTATAAACTAGATTTAAATCGAGCATTGTATATATTCAGTCGGTTATATTTGTTTATAGTTCCTTTTTATATATTATAAGTACTATAGCAATAATATATGGAAAGTAAATTAAAATCTATATGTTGTCTACGAGTACAGGCGATTAACTTTATAAACTATGTATTGTTCTACTATTATACGTATTTAATATAGTATAAATGTGTAATAATAATAAAACAATATTGAACCGTATAATTTGTAAAGAATTAATACTCGAGTTCAGCTACAATAAAAAAGTCGTGAGTATTGTAATCGTATGCGGTGTGTTTATATGGTTTAGCAGAGTGCTTTTAAGACTTGATCAGTAAGCAAAAAGTACAGAGTTCCGGTTTTTTTTTTTTTTAATTCAATTTATATAAATAAGGCTTATTAAATAAACTAGTAAAGTAAATTTTTTTTTTCAAGTCTTTAGTTGGCGGTGTAGCCAGGAATTTTGTTTGATGTATATAATGCCGTATAATCCTTATAACCTTTAATTGGGTATCGAGGAGTACTCTAAACATCCCACGGCTTCTATTTAAAAAAAAAAAAATCCTATGCTTACAACATGGCTATTCTGTTGAGCCTCATGGTAACCTTCTTATAATATAGTTAATATTAATTTATTACTATCAAAAATCTATATTTTTGATAACAGGTGGATTATGATAATAACATTATGAGCTTGGGGTGTTCTAAACACACCCCACATACGTATTTCAATACATTATATAATTTAAATAACGAATTGATTATAGAAAAGTAAATTAAATTACATTATATTATAGAAAGACACCATGAGGTTTAATAGTGTGACTAAGTTATTCGAATGTTATTTTCAAAATTAGAGCAGTGGGGTGTTCTGAACAGGCCACAGATACCTAATTCAAGGCTAACAAAATAAAATTGTAATGGTACAAGTGATGGTATTTTAATTTTTTTTTTTTTGGAGGGGTGGGTGTAAATATTTTTCACTAGATTATCTCCCTAATCAATACTTAGCTGCTTTGGTGGAGAATTAGTTTCTTATTACCATAAAAAATACTTGAATCAATGACTTACAATAAGGATAACACTCCACATACCTATTTATGAAAAATTGAATCACATACCCGATTAATGGTTAATAAAAAAAACGTATATTTAAACATATTATCGGTGGTTAAATTGGAGAAATATGATGAGGTGCACTGATTTTGGGTATGAAATCAGCGTTCCAGCTGAGCACACAGTTTAAAAATTAGCCAGTGGGAAGGATATTGTTTTCCAATCCCTTAATGATATTCCTAAAATCTGCATTAGAATGATGTTAAAATGTCATAAATTAGCTTATTAATAATAAAAAAATGTAACAAAATATATATATTATATAATATATATATAAAATATATATTATATAATATATTTTATTTATAAATTCAGAAAGTCAACAGAAACAAATTTTAGAATCATTATAAAAATTATGATATAAAATCATTTATAAAAATAGAATAATTTTTTAAAAAAGTCAAATTACAAGTCATGAGTAAAATACTGATATATGAATCATGGATTTATAGTGCATAAGGTTTCGTATTATCAGTGCAATAAAGCCACAAATAAAAATAATATAATTTAAAGTTCTCTTTCAAATAATTCAATAATATGATAATGAAATATAATATCCGTGATTAAATAGTAAATGGTTAAATTAATAAGATTAGCTCTTTAAAATTTTATATTTTTTATCTAATGTAATATGATGAAACAAATATTAAAATATTTATTTTCATAATTTCGTAATTTCTTCAATAAATCAATTTTTAAAAAAAAAATTTTAATTAAAATGAAAATCGATATCAATCAACATTTTATAATCTTATTTTTTGAACAATTTAAATTCATATACAAATAGTAAACTGCAAAACATATATATATATGTTGTGCTATAAAAATACAAATAAGGGGTACAAGGGCTATAGTTTCCTAATCCACTTCCTGACTATACTGCTGCTAAATACTAAAAAAACTATATATTTTATTTCTATAACTTACAAATGATACTTTAGAGAATAAAGAATACAAAATAATAGTATCCTAATTGGTATTTTGGCTATAACAAATTACATACGTACTTATTTAAATAAATGTAATCCGTGTTACTAATTCCACTATCTAATTTTGAGGATCCCTTCAGTGGGGTTCGTTATATTTAACGTTATAGACATTATGAAGGTTCTCAGTGATTATTCATACTAATATTTTAGTAAGCTTTCCTTGACTCAAACGACAAAAAAAAATCATTGAAAAATTCAACATTATATTTTTAATCAAATTAAATGTGACAGACCCAGAAAAGTAATAAACTTTACAATGTGCTATGTTAAATTGTTCAATTCGAAATTGGTTTGGTTTCCTTCTTAGAAATTTAAGAAAAGTATTAGAGCTATAGAGAGGTAGTGTTTAATCCTTGTAATGAACAATTCTTTAAATGCACACACGTTTAATGGCTGCAATATATTTTTAAACGGGAGTCATTCAAAATCCCGACAAATGAAAATCCTGTTAATCAAAATCGTGACAAATGAAAAATCCCAAAGATCAATATCCGGACAAGTCAAAATCTTGACATTTTAAAATTTCATTGCATTGCTTTTATTCTAGTCCGATAATGTGAAACTTTGATAGTACCGACTATATAACGCATATTGGTATAGATTTGTTACTTTGGTTTTAAATTTCATTAATTATTATTGAAGGATTCCTTGCAACAACTAGAAAAGTTCTATTTTCCCATTATTGCAATTGACTGAATTACTAAGTAAACAATAATCGGATTTATTTCATTTTTACATACAGATGTAATAAAAGTAAATATTTCTCTAAAAAAGTTATCAAAAAGTGATTTTTTAAAAAAATGTGCACTTTTTAGTGGATGAAGGGAGCACTTTAATTATTATAGAAATGTAGAAACCGAAGGAACAAATGTATACTATTGAAAATTACACAGTCGATACTATCAATGTGTCAAATTATCGGACTAGAATCAGAACAATGCAGTACACTCTTAAAATGTCGGGATTTTGATCTGTTGGAATTTCGACATGTCGAGATTTTAATTTATCGGAATTTGATTGTCGGAATTTCGTACCAGACCATTTTTATATATATATAATACGTGGAGTCTATTCATTGTCAGTTTAATCTATATTTATATATCACCTACAAATGGCGTTTTTTTTTTTTTTTTTTGTCTCATGGTTTCTCTAAAAAGACTATGTAATATATTTGATTTTAAACCGATTTGGCTCTAAGCTTATATTTACTTTTAAATTTAAATTGTAAACTTAATAAGTTAATTTATTTTAGTTAATGAACATTTAATATAAGGCGGTTAATTTAACTTAAATGTATATTAAATAAACTTTTTTTTTTCCATTAACTTGCCCTCTTTACGAAATCATGTAGTATTTTAATTTACATATGCCAAGATATATATATATATATATATTTGGATGTGTTTGTGCATTAAACTGTATACCGTAACGCAAACATTATACACATTAGAACAGTACAGAATGTTGCGGTGAAGAGCGACGAGTTTTTTGGCTACAAAACATAGTATATTTGCCAATGTACGAGTACAAATTACATTAAAGAAAGAATAAAGTCACCTACAGTATATGGTGAAACAGTATATAAATTATCTCTGCTTATGACTTGGAACACGTTAGCATACTTATAAGTTTACACCTAGGTGGGGGGGGGGGAAACCATACGTGTTGTTATTAGATGGCATGACACGTTGTTTTTTAACATATTTCGTGAAAAACAGCTAAACCGTATTGAACTTTTGAGGGTTTGTATGAAAACAACGTGTGAAATAACAACAACATAATAGAGAATATAGTGTATAATGACCTAGAATGTAAAAAAAAAAAAATAAAAATTTATCATTTTATTTTTGTACTTTTTTAGATAATTAAATTGTTTTAGGTTCTATTAAAAGCAAACGAGTCGGTGAATTTACATTGACTGTAATTTTATTTTCTGTGATCATTTATTCAACCGAAAAAACTTGATCCAAACACGACAATTTTTAAAATTTAAAATTTTCAAAACACCCCATAAAAAGTTGTCTAAAATTCATTGTCTTTGGTTTTCCAACGAAATCATTTCAGATACTCAACCCATTGATTTACTTTAAACACTCTTTCAGAGTCCTTTACTTTGAAAAAAATAATCACTGTACTTTGAATAAATAATATATCATAATTTTCTCACTAATATTTAAAATAATAATAAGTTGTGATATATTGACACGGTATAATTTAAAGTTATGTCAATTTTTAATTTTATAAATATAGTTATTAGATGCCTGAATAATTTTAAATTATTAATTTATAAATTTTAATTTTACAATTTAGATTCTGAATAGAGCGTGTAATTATTGAAAAATTTTTATATTTAAAATTTTGAGTGACGCGACTGGTATGTTTAATTGATATATATTTTTTGCGGATAGAAGGACTTGAGCAGGGGATTTGGAATAAAGACATTTTTTGATAGTAAATTGGTTTTATTTATGTATTAAAAATTTGGTAGTTTTTAAATGCGATTTTCAATTTTCCTGATACTTAGTTATCATAAGTGTATAAAAAAAAACTACATATATCAATGGAAATATTTTAGAAATATTTTTTTAATAATATTATACTTACCAAACTTTCGAAATCGAATTTAACGATAATAATATACTATAATGATAAAAATATACCATTTATCTGAAGACTGAAGGAACGATGGACCAACTTCTACCGCTTTTATCTAGACAGCTTTATTTTAAAGCTGTAGTTAGTTTATGCAAAACTAATATAAAATATACTAAAATGTAATTCAGCTAATGTTTTCCAATTATAAAAAGCCGATACATATATTGTAGCATATTATATATAAAATACAAATATTAATAAATATGTTATTTTGATGATGGTATAATTTATTCAAAATGATATGCTACGTTTTTCCCATAAACGGAAACGCATTTAGAAAACCACAAAAATTGGATTTTTTTATCGACAACAAAATTAAAAATGATTTAATTATGTACGTATATATATATATATATATATATATATACCACTGCCTTAGTAAATTTTTTAATTTAAAATTTGTTTATTAAAATATATTTTCGACGATAATAAAACAATATATTATGTACATAATTGCATATTATTGGATAAAGACTGTTAATTAGGTAATAACTATAGGTACTTTTTTTTTGTTAAATATGCAAAATGTTAAAAAAGTAGAAAATTGAGGGTGTGATGTAAAGCAGATATCCAACCTTTTTTTTGTTACCGTTTTTTTGTATATATATTTTTACACACGCGTTTAATCGTAAAGGCTTGTATGTAAATTGGCAAAGTTTAACCCTTTAAACGTCAGTATTCAACGCCCGTTGATAATTTACAGCCCTTTTTTTTTTTTATTTGTAAATTTTGAATTATAATAATTATGATAACCATAACGTATGTATATCCTATATCATGGTATATGTGGATATATACTGTATATATATATATATAATAGCGAGAGTGCGTACGATTATTTATCTTTAATTAGCGTTTTAAATCTTTTTTTCTGCTATATAAGGCTATTATTAGGGTTGAAATTTATATTTGGTATACGATAGATTTATTTATTTTTTAATGTTAAAAAGGTTCGTCGTGTAACTACGTTAAAAAATCGATATAAAAATTTAAAAAATAATATTTAAATTAGAATGTATTTGAATTACTCTAATAATTTATATCAATATAATTCATGTATGTATGATATTATACTTACAGTGTATTTATGTATCGTGTACAAAATATAATAATGCCCAATGTATTATCGTATTTAATCACAGTTATGGTTAACGGTATTCAATTGGTTGAAATTAAAAAATAAATCCCGAAACTAATAAACTTGGTTTATAATGATATTTTTGAAAATAATAGTGTGACCGTAAAATGTCGGAAATAGAAAATAATGTAGCGAGAATGCCGTGTAATGTGTCGGAAAAGATAAAATGTATTATTGTTAAAGGAAGTTTAGATGTCACTGTATTTCTGTTTCTTATAAGTTATATAAAACATTTAAACCATAGTCCAAAATCCTAATAAATATTACGAGTTTGCATTTCTTTTGTGAATTAATGTTTCAGAGATATTTTTATACCTACTTGTAAAACGCCTCCGTTCAGTGGATGATTGTATTTTTGATTATTATATTATACAATCTTACAGGATAATCATTTTAATAAAAAAAACATTTTCCAATAGAGAAATAACTAATTTTTATTATAACGTTTATAGAAATACTATTTGTATGGTCTCACATCGGACATTTCTCTAATTCAACAAAAGTAGATGAATTTGTAAAATATTCAAATACATTCATTGAAACACTATTCTATTCAAATTCAAATTAATATTTTGGATATAGATTTAAAAATCTATTATAACAAATTCTTATACGATTTCGTTTCTTTTATCCAAAAATATACCTACTGTATATTTAATTGTTATATTTTCATATATTAATTATATAATATTGTATGATTGTTAAATTTTCAAAACTTGTATAGATTTTTATGGATTTTACAAAAATAATAATAATAAAAAGGATATCATGATGTTAATATACTTAATAAATAAACGAATAATATTTTTAAGCATTCGACATTTATTTTTCAAGTTATACAATGGTAATAGTATTAAAATATTTTATATTTTTTATCGATACGATTTTTTTAAAACACAAAGTCAGTCAAACTAATTCAAACAATATACTATTAAAGATATATCTTGAAATTAATATTTGTATATTTTGATCTTCACTATTTACTGAATCCGATGTGTATCAATTATTATTGCTTTCAATAATTGCAAATAATAATTACATATATATTTAATTATATAATAATATATAACTACATATACAATAATATATTCTATAAACATTAAATTATTATTATATATTATATATATATTAGGAGTTGATTCATTTTCTATTCGATTTTTAGACAGTCGGAGAGTAGTGTATTATTATAACTTTAAATTTGAAACCAATATTATTTATTATTATTATTATTATTATTTATTTATAAGACAATATCAATTATTATTCATAGTAACATTATATGTATATTTTTTTTCATATCAGTACCTATTTAAATAATAACGTTTTATGCTACTCAAAATTTCATTCAATTTCATATTTATGATATTGTTAATTAATATTCTATTTCCATATTAACATTAATATCACCTTTTGAAACAATCCGATGCGAGATATTTACTCCGGACCGCCTCGATGATATTCAGAACAATTGATTGTTACCTAAAATATTTTATTATGAAAAGTGTGTACATATAATATTTATTTAGACGTATTTACAATATTTATTTATAACGTATTTACATAATTGGGGGGCGGGAATTGGCCGGGAAGGGATACAAATATTGATCCCTAGAGCGCCCCACGTCCAGTAGGGACCTAGCCTGAAACCCTGCTTGTAGGAAGCGGGTTGCCCAAGCCTATTGCCCAGGTCGGTTATCTTCCGACAGGTGTCGGGAAGTACGTGATCTTTAATGGGGTTCACAAGGTTTTTGACAGTTATATACACAGTAAATGTCGATAGATATATTATAGGAATATATTTACGCAGTGTACGGTGTGGGTCGGGCCGATGATAGCCGTACAGGTCGGGGCCTTGGGTTCGGACAACGTAGATAACCGACCCCGGTTGGTTATGGATTGACTGTGGTTCGGCGACGTGACCTGATTAGGCCCATAGAGTAATATAGAGAAAATGTTCTGCAAAAATAGTTGTAGCGTACAAAATGTTCCTAAAAACAGTATGACCACGATTGTTTAATGTTCAGGAATATATTGTGGTATACACCGGTAAATTGTTTTATGATAGATAATAATTATTGATAACGTTTTATACTCTATTAATAAAATATATTATAAATATTAATATAATAAAATACAACACAAAACAATTTAATTTAAAAGTGGCGGGATGTTTTTAAATATTACCGTGATGGTGAAATTCGTACTAAATCAAACATGTTGGCAAAACATATTGTTTCCGCACAAAATATCTTGTCGCCGATATGGTAAAACTGTGAAAACCGACACTTTGCTCATGACAACTTAGAACACGGGCGAGATATAAAATAGTCCATCTATATTACTCTATGGTCCGGCCTGAAGACCCCGGAAAACCGGGTTATTACGGTCCGGTGAGATGCCTCACTGACGGTGGTCGACAACGTTTCTTGGTCGACTGTAGTCTCACGCCAAAGGTAAAAGTGTTGGTCACACTGATCGTTTAACGTCCGTCGCTGTAGCTGTTGGTTCGGTCGATAGTTTTTTTTACATTTTCCATAGATAATACTATCTATTCCCAATCGATTGAACAACACTCGGTTGTTTATGAAACTCAAAAATAGTCGATTCCGCCCATCGTTACCGAAGATTAGGAGAGGAGAATCGACATAACTTGTAGAAAGTAGCGGTCAGAGAGGTGCCAAGTAGTGACCTTTAGGAGGGATCTGACAACATTTGTGAGAAGTAGTGGTCAGGGGAGAGTAAAGCGGGTGGATAGTGTAGGCAATGTGATACACGCCGCCATTATAAAGCTATTGGTTACAGGTCTACTACGGTAGGATATTTCCGATTTCGAATCTCTTTGGTTATCATAAGAGAAAAGGAAATCGTAAACGGGGCGCGTTCGTCGTCAAATCCGCCAGTATTTACCATCACCTCGTGGTATAGTATGACCTATTCGGTTGTGTTGTTTTTGATGTTTCCGTTTTCTTATACGTATGTACTCGATCTTTTTAGTCTGTTGTTCTGAGTGTGTCGTAAGATGTAGTCGATGCCTTTGTTCTACAGATTCACCTGAACGAACCGCTATTATTTTCTTCAGGTTATTGATTTATTGGCATATACGTGTTATTGTCAGTTACACTTTCCATTATAGTGAAAAAACAAACAATAATAATATGTGTTCAATTTAATTTAAACTTTACTTAAATTAATTTTTAAACTTCAAGAAATATTTAAACATTGTATATGAAATTAGTCAATTTATTTAAAAAAAAAAAAAAAAACAATTATTTTTATTTGTTAAAATGCCTAATATCACTTTAACGTTGTATAAAACGACTACACTATAGACATGATATAATATATTATTATGATTCTTGCGGTTCGTTTACACAGAAATGCGTCGGCTATACTATATTGTATAGGTGTAAAATAAATACGAATTCGTATTATATTATCGTTTGTTTTTGGTATATACTAATTTGGCCGGAATATCGTGGAGGGAGGATAGAATAATATTATTTTAATCTCCCTGCAATTACGATGGAGTCGTCAGTGCCGATTTTAATTATATTATAATCCTGTAAGACGAGGAAAAGTCCGGAAACTAAAATGTTAAACGTACGGCAGTGAGCTTTATAATATAATTCACAATTCCCACATCTGTACATTCAAAATTATCCTCTTCACACAAGTGTATCCGTTCCTCGGGGGAGGGACTATACGACGCGAAAGGCTTGGGTCATACGCTGCTTTTCTGATTGATGAGGTTCAACCCATATATATATATTATATATCTGTGTGTATATGTATTTGTTTGTTGTCATGCACACGTACGCATATTGCATAAACCCAGTAATTTGCATTATTATTATTATTATTATTATTATTATTAGGTATATGTTAAAATATTTAATTTAAATAATAATATACTGACTAAAAATTAATTAAATTATTTCTCTTCTATTCAGCTCAGACATATTTGATAAACATCCATTGATAAAAACATATTAAATATAACTTTATTTAATTTTATGTTTTACATTTCCGGTACTTATATCATACTCTAACCGTCCCTGTGACGTTAAGGTTTTATGCACATGAAGTTTTTGTGACCCGATCGAGCTTGTATTATTGTTCCGTGATAATTAAGTAGGACTAAAAATTTGTATCATTCCCATGTTTTTTTTCAAATACAAAATTCGATACATAGAATTAAAATATAAAATATTATGTGGCATTTTTCATTTTCTTATATACTCAGTTTTGATCGAATTTTTTTATTGTCAATTTTACTAGATATTATACACACACACACACACACACACACACACACACATATATATATATAAACATATTTTATTAATTATGAGCATATTCGACACTATTTCAAAATTGTATTATTAATGACTATTATCTATATAAAAACGTGTTTTTATATATATTTTTTTAACGAAATACTTATAACTGAATACCAAATATACATTTGATAAGGGAATTGAAAACCGTAATTTTGATAAAAAAAAAAATGATCTCTATATAAATGCAATTATTATGTGCATACTTATTTTCGTTGTATTTCGTGACCAACAGTAAAATATTATGGATAAAATTAAAAATAATTGCATTTTTACAACCTACCTAAATTGAATTAAATACATACCTAAATTCCATTAATTAAAATAAATTTTAATATTTTGTTTTAGATATATATAAAAAACTTCATATGGGTTTTCTAAGAAATAATTATTTTTATATTTTCAAATTAGTTCATATATGAATTATTTTCTGTTAAACTTTTACATTCATAAGTCATTTTTTAGAAGAATTTTATCGTTTTAAAATAATTTTGTTGTTATTATTATTATTATTGATACATTTTTAAATACATTATTGTAGGATTTTAGTTTATTATTGATCTAGATCTGGTATAAATACCATCGTCAGTGTATATATCACATGAGCTCCTACTATGCTGATCTCATGTCCGGACGCATACGTATAAGCTACCATGATTAAATAAGGTAAAATACATATATATTTTTTTCATTCATTTGGACCTAAAAGCCTGATGAAATTAAGGGTAGGTACTTAAAATATTCCGATTTAAATTCTAAATATATATTAAGATTCTGTCGGGTTTTCACTAGAGAATGTTGGGACTCATTTTTTATATTATATATTTTTTTCATACGACAAAGGTTTGAAAATTAGTACATTTCCAAAGATTATATCCCTCTTTTCTTCAATTTCTAGCAAAAATATAAAAACTCTGTTTTAAAATTCTTCTCATAAAGAACCAATACAATCTATATAAATTTTTATATTAATAATCAAAAAATTCTAGGTTTAAATAAATGAAACTGTAAATCATTTTTAACGGCTTTAACTGAATAATTATCTATTTTAATCATTTATAAGAATCTTAATATATTCTATGGTCTATTCTCTATAGAACAAAATGATGTTTTCATTTTAAACATATATAAGAAAATAAATATATAGTTCAATAGGTATATAATTATTTTATTATTAACCTATAGCTACGATGCACTAATCCGCTTATTTATTTATATTTTGTATCAGTGGTGATACATTTATATAAAACTGTTCTCGAAACTAAAAAAAATTATTAGCTTGGGCTAACTAATAGGCTCCCCATGAGATTTTATTTTGAAATTATATAATATATTATGTATGATTTGCATACGAATATACGATATAAAACGTGTACGGTCTAGTAAAACCTTTCATAAATATAAGTAATATAATTATATATGGATCGTATGACAACCTACCCCCTCACCAAAAAAAAAAAAAAAAAATGGTCCCAATTTAATTTCTTCCTATAACCGTTTTTATTTATTACCTAATAACAGTGCCAATTAGTGATCAAACCTAAATCATTTTCAGAAAATGAATTTATACTATATTATAATTTATAATTTAATTATTATAATAATAATTGTAATATAATTTATATTATAATAAAGCAAAGTATAGGTATGTATAGTATAGGTAGTATAGGTAATTAGAAAAATGTATTATTGGAAAAATAATCGACTTTAATGAATATTTGAGAAACAATGCTTTAAATATTATTTTTCAACACATAATATAAATATTTTGGTGTTGATTTACTTGTAGAATTATTTATATATATATAAAGAAATATCCAGTTTCTACAAAATAATTTATTTATATTTAACAAATACGTATTTCGAAAACAATGTTCTCATCTTCAGTGTTAAACAATTATTACTAGAACTACTAGTAGTTGTTTAACACTAAAGATGAGAACATTTTTTTCGAAATACGTATTTGTTATATAAAAAATAATAAAATTATTTTGTAGAAACTGGGTATTTATTTATAAATATATATATATATATATATATAAAATATTAACAAATATAAAGCTATTAATAAATTGATAAAATAAAAATCAATTTTTAAAGGTTTGTGTTTAACTTTTATTTTTTAGCTGTTACTACAGGTAAATAATACATTTCGAATACTCTAGGCCTATTTTATTAGGTATCTATTTATATTATATACATATATTCAATATTATTACATTTTAGACATTTAACGGAACACAATATTTTTTAGATCTTTTTTCTTTAAATTACTTTTCGTGTATAGATCGAGTTTTATAGGAGCTTTGAAGTAAAAAAAACTCTTTAGATAGCTCATTTCTTACGATATATTACTGAAATAATGTATAGTAAAGATGATGTTATACATTTTAAATTTTCGTTTTGCTACTACCTAATATAGTTAAGTATATTATTACATCGAGCTCCACTCAAATCATTTTTATGGAAATTAATGTTTTCAAGTGTAATATATTGTATTATGACTATCAGTATCCTATCCAACAAGCGGACACTTCCTCGTCTTACACTTGCCGTTTTTTTAAATATAAATATTATTTCTTATAAAATATAAAACACAACATGACGTGTATTATATTACGTTCAATAGGCATGAAACAGCGAGGAAAAAGTGCCATTACATTGTGTAGAACAATTGAATGAAAACGAAATTGATAAAAGAATGGTCGGAATTAATTTTTCATTTTGAAGAAAAATTAACGGTATTATACAATGTAAGACCGGTTTGTTATTTAATTACAATTATATATATTTGCTATATTTTTGTTTCTATTTTTTTTTTTTTTTTTTTTTTTTTTCAAACACTCCGTTTATCAGGTATATATTTTTTTTTCTCGAGGAAATCGGTTCTTATACAGCCAACACTTGGCGGCGTGTCACGGGACAGCGCACGGGTTATTGCACGCGGTTCCGGTGAATATCGCCCGATAACCATATAATAACGCGGCCATAGGGATAATAAGAAAGTACGAGCCCGCGACCTTATAACTGTCCCCAGAGGAAATCGTGAGCTTCGCCGTTTTGCTACAAGCCACGACAACGTATAATATATAAACGACTTTATATATATATATATATATATATATAGTATAATACCCAAAACGTGTAAATATATATATTTATATATACATATATATATATATATATATATATTTATATATATATATATATGAAATGGTATATAGTTGTTGTCAAGTTCCTATATTGCCGTGGGCACAGCCAGTGAGTTTAATGCCCGTCTTGGGAACCTGCGAGTCGTTTCTCCGGCACGATAGAGATATATTAATTGCCCGGGACACGAGACGACGACGGACTTAGAACACGACATTTGAACCGACCCGGCCAACGACGTACTTGGTCAGTCTTCTCTTTTCGATATAAATTTACATATCGTCGCGAATCGCATTTAACTCACGTCAATACGAGAAGACGAAACAACCACCTACGCATACGCGTGGACCAACCGTGAATTACTATAATATGTAATATTATATAATAATTGACACCTGCAACATAGTACTAACAGTCGTGCAGAAAAAGAAATTGAAATCGTTTGCAAATTGCAGTGAACAACGGGAAATATCTACGCGAAAAAACTTCCGAGTGGAAAAGTAGTCCCGGAATGATTCAAACCCGGATACAAACAATAATTACCCCCCGACCAATACACTACAGTGATAAAACGATGGATTGCGTGTCAACTTTAAGAGGCTATACTACTTTGTTTTTTTTTTTTTTTTTTTTTTATTCCGTTTAATTGCTTCTCGAACTATTCAAAAATGATACCTAAAAGTCTGTATGTGAGTGAAAATTATTAAATGGTCCAAACAGTCGATTTTTTAGTGAAGTAACGATGCTGATTTACCATAATTAGTTTTAACTATTAAATCAAGAAAGGACGAGGAATAAAAGAATGTTCATTCAGAAAGTAAATCATGTGGTCTAGGCATCGCAGATTAAAGTTAAAGAATAAACAAAAAAAAATTTAATTAAAAATTAAAAATTAAAAAAATGTAAAACTTGAAACTTTTAAAACTTTTAAACCAGAAATCTATGTTTTTGAAAACCGTCGATAAACTTCTACCTTAAATTTTCCACCGATCAACTGTAAATTCTAACTATGGATTTATAATAACATTTTGTAGTGAAATATGCATGATTTTTTTTCGATTGATTGAAATTTAACGATTTTATGTTCAATTTTTGTCAGATTTGTCCAAAAAAAAACTTTTAATTTAAATTGATGCCATTTATGCACAAATCAATATTTATGAAAGAAATGTTTCCTTCCATCAGCTATTCAACCGACATTTTGTATTATAATAATTTTTTAAAACAATTTTCTTGTATTTTTTTGACTTATATTAACATGTATAAAAATAGAATTAAATAAAACTAATTTTTATTTCTTAAATTAATTGGAGAAAATTACCCTTGATTTTGTGTACACAATATAGTATTATCTCTTAAACATACTCAGCATAGGACACGGACGATTTAGTCATATACGTTGTGCAGATAGGGGCCTGCGAATGTGAGACAGAAAATCAGACTATTTGTTATCAGAATATCCCACTCGTGCGTTCCAAGGCACTCCTGCTATCTAATTTCGAAACTATTCAGTGGATTAAAGACCGAGATATATAGTAGATATTACAAGATTAAGACTGGGGTCGGTTATCACAAATTCCAAAATATTAAACTTTGATATATTATAGGAATTTCTCGAGATATTATATTTAATAATGCAATAAACATAAAATAATGATATTTAAAAAAATTAAATTGCAAAATCTATGACAACTATACCCGGTCTTCTCTATTACAAGACTAAGACTATGTTACCCTTATCAATATTACTATTTTATTTTATACTGTTGTTGTTTATTGGACTGTACGACACGAATAAATACATAATACACAAGGACTTACAATGTCAGACATGTATAACCTGAATATTATTTGGTAGAGGAAAGTGGCAGACATGACTTTACTTTCTCGAACCATTCTGTAACAAAGACAAATCTACGTCTGAAAACTGGATTGCACAGGGTTTTCTAACGATTGGATCAAAATATAAATTATTTTTGAATATGATATATAGTTTATTATAGTACAATATAATATATTAATATTATACATATAAATTATAACGCGAAAATTCGAATATTATTATCGTTCAGGTTATTTTAGCGTCCCTGATAATTTTGTATCTAAAATTCAAATACTGCAGTTTCAAAATGAGTCCAATTTTGGATTCGCTAACAGTGAATGGTAAAATTCGAAGTATTGTCTATTTCCTTAAAAATAGGATATATTTGTACAATTGTAGAATGTTGAAAAATGTAACGTAAATTCGAGCATAGATATTTTAAATTATACTTATTATAAGACGAGCTATTATAGGTTAGGTGGTATACAAAATAAAATCACGTCTTACTTCTTATGATTTGATAACTGAATTAAAAATAAATATAAATATAACAGTTATAGAAGTACTTTTAAACGTTTTAAATCTTGAAAAGAAAATATTGTTTAAATCAATTGACTAGAAATTATGCCTTGTAGCTCTGATATTATGTCCATAGATACCATCTATCATATATTATATCCAACATTTATATGTCTTATAATTATAATTTTCATTAATTCTTTGACTTCCATAATACATTTTAGTCTAACTTAACTTTTAAATTATTATATAATGTAGCGTTTTAGTCTACTTAAAACATTAAATTATTATACTAAAGTAAGTTTTAATACCAGTTAGAAATTAATTAAAATTTTAAACAAAACTATATTATAATTATTTAAAAATTTAAAATCTTAAATATCTCTACTAAAAAAATGGTATTTGTGACGTAACTTTCATATTTAACTTTTAACTTTTAAGCCAATGATATATACACGATCACGTTTGTATTATAATAAACAATATGGAATTATAATATTATTATGCACCATATCCAAACATCAGAATAAATAACTGAGAAAATTAAAATATATTTTTAATTATTTAAGTCATTAAAGTTTCAAAATAACATTTTCTTATATAAAACATAATAAGTTTTCCTTATATATTAAATATTTTGTTTTTAATTCAGCTATAAATATCATAAAGCTATTAAGTAATTTTTTAATTATAAACTTTCTTTTGTAAAATTTAATCTCTCTTAAATAATAATAAAAAAGAGTGATTTTAATAAGTGGGGAGGAGAGTATATAAGGATTAACGGAATGAAAGTTCTTCGATTTCCTTTTTGCATCTCTGGATAATTAATTTTCCATAATTAGCTTTATTAAAGTAGAATGTTTTAAGAAACTTGGTTTTTAAAAATGTCATTTTGACTTTTGACAAATTTACAAATAATATTCATTTGATGTAGATAGGTATATATTACAATAACTCTATTTTTAAACTTTAAAGCATTTTTATAAGTATTTTAAAATTCATAAGTTATTGAAATAATAATATGAATTCGTACAAAATATTTAGTATTTATTGTATACTCTATGTACCTACTCCAAGTTAACTACAACGTTCATCATATTTTCCTCTAATTTAATTTAAATATTTCTGCAGATATTTTCCTTAAGTATTATGCCTCTATATTATATTATATAACATATTATGAAAAATACGTTGATATAATTTAATACATAAGTATTAACTTTGTCATTGATTTTTTTAAATTAATGTTCAAATAAAAAAAACACTATTATCTCTAATCATAAAAATATTTTACGATATTTATAATAAATGTCATTAAATATGAAAATTTTTCTATAAATAAAATTAGAAAATTAGGTACTTATGTTAATTATGATTATAAAATAATTTTACTAAACAATTTGATTTATAATCTCGATCGGGTTAGGGGGCGTTCAAGTATTACGTCAGTATATTTTTGGCCTTTTTAGACCTCCTCCTCCCCCTTGTCAACAATTTTCAGCAAGTGTCCAACCCTCCTAATTTATTACGTCAGCATATGTCCGACGACACCCCCACTATTAAAAAATTAAATAAAAAAATTCCGAATTTTATATGAATTAATAAAAAATAAATGAAAAATTTTGTTACATATTTTAAATTTATTTTATATATTTTGATAAAAATAAGTGCATATTTATGTACATTTATATTTTTTTTTATTACTGCTAACGTCAGCATGGTTTTAATCCTACCCCATTCTCATTGTCAGCAAATGTAACCACACGACAGACCCCCCTCCCCCCAGGCGCTTACGTAATATTTGAACGCCCTTTACAATTATTTAGCTGTAACTTGTATGCCATAATTTTTTAATATTATGTGTATCCATTTTAATTCTTGGATTGAGTTTGAAGAAAATAAACTTAACTATTGAAATATTAATATAATATAATCATAAAATTATGAAGGACGTCATAAAAACGGGTTTTTAGAAGTTCTATACAAGCAATTTTAAGAATTTTTTTAGCATAATGTTATAAGAATTAAAGTACCTATAATACCTATTCATTTTTAAATGATTTTAATTGCAGTAAGTATCATTTTATTTTTAATATCTATTTGAAAAATTAGGTTTCGAAACTATAAAATTATAAAAAAAACAATGATAATAAATTTGTCCAAAATTCAATTCCTAAGATCTATCTATTTATTAATAATGTAATTAAAATTAATTTGATTAAAATATACTTAACAAAATATCAAAAACAGTTACCTTAATTATTGAGTTAACATCTATAGTTAGTATTTTAATATTTAATTTATTAATATTTAACTGCATAATAATAACCTATAAAAATAAATAGTAAAAAGTTCAGACGATGAAAATGTATGCTACTTATAGATAATTAGTTACTTAATTATTTGGTTAAAAATTATATTACCAGTCTTGTAATATAATTGAAATTATTTGTTACTGTTATTAAATTATTTTACTGTAACGAAATTACGTAATTTAATTACATTTATTTTTGAGTAATTTCATTAGTTTTAAAAGATATTTTTAATAATTTTAACGTATTATTTTGGAAAAAAGTACATTTTATAATTAAATATATATTAGATATGTATGCAATATTATGTATTCAAATATGTACATATCATGAGTTATTCCATTAATGAAGAACTCGTGTACCTACCGATAAAGAAAAAAATTTATTTTGGCTAACATGATACGCTAGAAATTAGAATCATATAACACTAATATGTAATATCAAATATGTAATCAGACAAACGAATAACTATATTATTAGCAATTATTAATCGATGATTATTATATTTTAAATTGTTCGTTAAAATATAGAAAAACTAAAACAATAGAAAGTACAAATATTTAATAATTTTTTGCCGCTCCCCGATTGATACTAAATTTGTTGCCTTAAGCACTTGTCTTATTTCCTTCCTCCCCTTAGAATGGCTCTGGTTATAAATAACAGAATATTTATTAAAATAATTAGGTATTATGTTTATAGATTTCCACGTAAAACAGATAATAATGAATCTTATTATAGTAAAGAGTTATATTAAAATATATCATTCAATTTGTAACATTTAAGATGATAAAGCATAGAATTTATTAGAGTTAAAAAATAGTATTTAAATATATTCCTTCTGATATTATTGATGTAATGAATAGGGTATTAATTATTAATTTCTCATTATTAAATAAAATAACACAAAATAAATGTTTCAACAGTTTTAACAATATTGCATTAACTATCTTTGATATTATAACATTTACATAAAATATATATGTCAACTGAAAACTTACTTACACTTAAAGTGGAAAAATATTAAATAATAACAATATTAATTAAATATGGCCAACAGCCTGGATAGCTGAGCTTTAGGCTTTTAACCTAAGGGTCCAGGGTTAAGTCCCTGTCCGGGTGGATGTTTTGCAGATTTTTCTCTGAATAAAATAATTAAACAGAAATGTATAAAATATATTTGTATTATTAGTTATTTATATATTTACTTTACTACAATATTTGTCAAATTTTTTTCTATTTTAAATTAACATAATATTTAAAAATATGTTTATTATAAAGTTCTTATTTTCACCTATTAAAGTACCAACTAAAACTAATTTTCTATTCTACTATAGCAAATAATATTCTCATACCTATAATTTATATTTTTAAACGGTCATAATTTTTTTTTTTTTATTAAAATGATCCAGAAATAATTTTTTTAAGACATGACGATTAGGTTAATTAATTAATGATTAATTAATTTGATTTATAATTTTTTATAAAATATAGGGGTTGTAAAAATATTCAATCTATTCAAATTTCATGTTATTGTCCGGCTTCATGAGATAACGAAATTTACATTTTCAATTCAATACAGCAAAACGTGGATGTGCCAAATAATTGTTTTTTTCGTGAGAGCATATTTGATTTGTTTTTTTAATACGTTTAGACCGAGAATTCGATATTTCAAATGATAATTCTATGCTAAATATTTATATTATAAATAAAATAATCTCTCTATTGGATTTCCGTCTTTTTTTTTATCACAAAAATTGATATTTATATAGATTTTCTTAAAAAATGGTACTAGCACGCTTTGTTGTATATCATCCTTCAATTTATGGATTACATAACATAGCATTAGTATAATAATTATTAACTAGATGTACATTTAACAGTGGTAATTAAAAATAATATATACGTTTTATACTCTCTGATTACAGATTATGGTATTTACTGATTCGGTATCGAATTATACGGTAACGAGTTATTTTATTTTAAATTTTACTAAATCCTTCCCCGGAATAACATAACAATAATTGACAAACGTCTATGCAAAAATTGTTGTCGGTCGGTTGAACCGTAGGTATACTTGGATTTCATATAAACAAATTAACAACCATATAGAAATAATATATATATATATATATAATGTTTGGAATTCGAAAGTCACAAAAATATAAATAATATTTTATACAAGTTTATTAATAGTAATTATATATTGAATTTTTTCAAAGTGCAGTAAATTACATACTAATACAAAATTCTTATATGATCATCTAAATCTATTAATTCTTTTTAAAATAAATTATAAAAATTTAATAAAAATAAATATATTATCCTTTTTAATCTTGAAACATTTACTGATGTACCGTAACTTAAAACGTAATGATCTATGCAATATGTTTCCAACAAAGTTATACTTTCTGAGCCGATTATAATATATAGACATCTATATTGGATATTGAGCGATGAAATGAATATATATAGGTACCTATTCGTTTTAAGATGATATATATTTTTTTCATGATTGTATACATTTTTCTGGTAGAAAGATTCAAGTAGGATTTTTAGAGCGAAGAGCTTTTTTCCAATAGAAAATTAGTTTTATTTGGTACTTTAAAGAGTTCATTTCGAAAAATTTTCCCACTATTTTTCTTAAGCGTACCGAATCTACTCTTTTTAACGGAAGTTTTTTTTATAAATTTAGAGAAAATAAAATTGTTACAGTTATTTATATATTTATTTTTAATAATATTATACTTGCCGAAAATTGCTTAGAACCGTATTTCAAATGCAATAATTTATCTTTCTTTACAAATTTAAAATAATTATAATATCTACTCTATCCAAGAACGATGGATCAACTTCCTCCTTGTTAAAGGCAAAAAAAACATACTGTATGCTGCAATTTGTTGCCACAAAAAAAAATGTATTGCGCCCTCATATTCCTCTCTTAATACGCCACTGGAGGCAAAATAAAATACTATAGATGTGTATTATTATTATTATCTTTAGTGGATTTAGTTTTTAATGTTTTATATTTATATAATAGGTACGTACACATTTAAAGATTGTTAATTAAACAATAATTTGTTTATTAACTATTATTTTTAACATTATTTTAACATAAATGAATTATGTTTAAAATATAACTTAAAATAAACATTTTTAAGAGGTTTAAAAACTTAAACTTTACTATGGGTGATAAGGTAGAAGAAAAAAATACAATGGGTCACATATTATGAGGAATTTGGGTATACACAGCCAACACATAACCTGTAAGTCAGTGTTTATATATATATATATATTTTTTTTTTTTTGGCAAACGGGCATGTACATTTTCCTCCGACGTTTGAATAATAGGAACATTAAAATTAGACAAAAAATAATTTTGTTAAACCGTTCTATATTTATATGTACCTATTGTTATTTGGATCGATTTTATGTCTGGATTTTATACGAGCGTCTGAACATAGCATCCATGGCAATATCATAATGTATGTAACTATACATATTATAATACATTATACATAGGTATTATATAAATGGACAGATATTTTGTCTTTAGTCTTATTTAAGGGATAATATGCGCCTGTGTTGTGTTCTGATAAACACTTTCATAATATCATAAGCTATTGTTTTAACCAAATGATTTTCATACAAAACAGGGGCAATATAATACTTTTACTCCTATTAAATCAATACACGGGGGTGGGGCCGTTATCCCCGTTACCTGAATTTAACTTAAACATTAGAAATATAATTAGGTATGTTTATTGATGTGTTTCGTATTTAAACTGGACGAACTGAAATTGCCTTCCGAATTCCAGTAGTTGATATTTTTTTAGTCTAATTGCTCAATATAATATTATATAGATTTATCTATAATTACAACAATATATTTTTTGAACTGTTTCCAATATTGTGCGACCTATATTGAGCATCAGTGATCATAAATAATTACATAAAATGCAATTAAATGTCTTGATGGAGAAAAAAAATCGATAAAGTCCGGTAAATATACGAAATATAAATTTACAAAACTTTAGGAGGTCGCAGTTTATAAACTAGTTACCTAACCAAAATCAATGATTTAACAATCAAAGTATCACCTAGTCAATTTTGTTGTGATAAAACTAGAATGTTTTCTAAAAATTTGAAATTTACATAAAAATAAATATCAATTAAATAATAAAATAACTCGTACCTATTTTCTTGTTTTGTCAATGTACCCATTTGTCGCTTATTAATTTAAAAAAAAAACACTGCATAGGTACTATATTATAATATAAAAAATTTCCCCTATCAAATTATAATATATTATTCATTATACATTATCGATTTATAATACAATATATTCCAAGTGTGTTTGTGAATAATTCGAGTATAAAATGATAACATGTCGAACTACCTGATGCGGATTGCAATTCAATATAATCGAGTAACCAATGGTAGGAAATTCGTGTGCATCGTTTATACTATCGGGTACCCATATAGACCTATTTAAAAATGTATATTTGTATCTATATGTTCTCCTTAAATTAATTTGTTTATCGGTTTTTTTGGTTCTATAAAGATAATTTGAATCACATAATATATGATGCTATTAATATTAATATTAATACTCAAATAAACTCATTTATTTACCGATAAAACATAAATTAAAATATTGTAGTTGCCCATAGTTTTTAAAGTATCCTAATTTTCGTAGGTACCTACTACACAATAAGTTTCAGTTGGAAATGGAAATTTAGATATAGTTGATGACTTAAAAAAAAGTGAAACTAACTAGAAATGTGTTTAATAAAAGGCTAAAATAGATATATGTAACCAAATTATGATAAACCTTGCATTCAAAACTTTTTACTCAATTTTAATTTTTGAGATAAGAGCCATCCAACCATTAATGCATATTTTTAGTCTACACCATACCTATAATAATCTTTTCGTTAACATAATAGAAAAAAAAATAAAATATAGTAAGTAATTACTTTGTAATTATAATAAGTAGGGCAAACAATTTAACGCATTTGTATTTTTTTCTCCTTTATACAACTCTCGTCTTTATAGACATTTGTTCCATGTCACGCAAAATTAATGATAAAAAATTTGGTTTTATATTTTTATAAAAAATAAAAAATTTAAAAAGGTACCCAGGTACAGTGATTGCCAGATAAATTGGCATGGCGGGGGCGGCACGATAATGGAAAACCAGTAGTTAGTTATCTGTTATCAACAGTTATCAACAGTTATCTAGCTGTATTTGGATGATATTACCGAATACCTATATCAACAAACCAACACTAAATGTTATAAAATATTTTAAAACTAATTTACGTTATTAATTTAAAAACAAATATTCTACAAAAGTCTTTTTGAAAATGAAAAAAGAAGAAATTTGATTAATTATTATAAATTATAATAAAATAATAATAACATACTAATAGCCGTAATAGGTACTATAATATACATTTTAATAGTATAAATAACAATATTAATATACATAACAATACTTTTGTTATGGTGATAGTGGTGGTACACTTAAATTATCGTTTTTATCATAATTACTTATATCGTTCTCTACTATCAGTAAAAATATAACAAAAACAGAATACAAAGCTAAAGGTATCTATTTTATGACATTGTATTTATACAAAAGTACACGAATATAATAGTAGCGTAAATGAGTGAATATAATCTATTATATAAATGCTAACACCGAATAGACGGTTTTTCGTGGAATAGAAAACTTTATGCTTTTTATTAATTCCGCTGACGGTTTCCCGCGTACCCGCGTGGGTATTTACTTTTCCATTTTTATTGCTGTCATACTTTAGATTTATGATTTTTCCGATTTCCGTTTGTTCATATTTTGATTTTCCGAAGACGCGAAGTTTAGGTACACACCGTATAAGCTCTGTGTTCACCCTATAGATCACATGGAAGAAAACCGTTCCACCGTCCATTTCTTATCGCAACAGCGTTTTTCGCGCCGTCGTCTTATCACCCCGAAATTCCAAAATCGAAGTTTGCGACCTTTTACCGATGTTTTTCAATGCCGTGAAGATCAGATTCGGATTTCCCGGATGTTTTAATGCTTGATTGAACATTTCTTTATCTATAAATCGTTCATGTACCATATTTCTTTTTTTTCAAGTTGATGTTCAATAATTTTAAGTTTATTGTGTTTTGTGATCTTTAATCATTCAAAACATACTATTAACGATTAATAAACCAAAAAACCATACATCGACATATTTAAAAAACTCATTTTTTGATAGTGATTTCAATTTGTATAATACCCATTTAAATTTTTGGACATGTATTGTTTCGGTATGAAAATTTGTTTAAATATCGGGAATAACATCAGGTCTAGAGACTTGAAACTTTGACCAAAAACATATTTAAGTACAAAATAAATGTAAAAATAATTTTTTTGTCATAAATGTATTTTAGGCATTAATGACAGTAATACTCAAACAGCATATTATATACACCGAAGCTTTTTCTCAGAAAAATCCTCTGAATTTCTTTATCGAAAGAAATGATTTATCGTTGCTTTTAAATTAAATATATCCACTACCATTATTCTTCTCAACAAGCAAAAGGTTTCCCCCTTTCTATTGACTGTTCTTTTTCATATTGTTTCCTAAAGCTAATAAGTATCTACACATAAAATAAAATAATTTTTCTGTAGCCTATACTGGATGCTAGTTCAAAATAAGATATAGGATTTGGAAACCTAAAATTACCTCTTTTAAAACTTGAAACCTCGAAATCGATCATTTCTATAAATTTCTCAATATCAGCAAACATTGTTTTCATTTATTAATCATTAAATTAATACTAAACTACTTCACTTATATATTTTTTATGCATTTTAAATTTTATTATATATTACATTTAATATTACGAAGAAGGAACAAAAATTGATTAGCACAGAATCGTGTTTTATCATTTTTAGATACATCATAATTCCCATCTTATTCGATTTTTGAAAAAGTCAACATTGAAAATTATGAACATTTATTATATTTGATATACAATTAAAATTATATTTGCTAATTTTACTCATACGACTCCAAATAAAGTAGTTTAATCTTTATGAGACTGGGAAAAATAACATTTTATAATGACAGCGAGGTATCCATTTACCTACAATATTTACGAGGCTGGAAAAGTTATTAATTTTTTTTAGCTCAGTTAAGTTAAGTTAATAGAGAAAAAAAGTAAAAGTTCGAAATTAATAGTTATTTTTTCTAGATAAGGTAAAGTAATAATTTTAAGTTTAGTTAATAATATAAACATTTTTTTTTTGTAAGAGTCAATAAAACATTTGAGATATACTATTTATAATTAAGTTATTTTTTTATTTTTTTGTTTTTTAATCATTAGCATAATAACTTATTGAATAATAATTATTACATTTAACAACAAAAAGGTTCATAAAAATATTTGATTAGTAGGTATCTACTATTTTTTTCAAGATTCTAACAAATGGAAATTGCTCATTGCAAATTAGTACCTACCTAAATGTGGTTTATTGGGGCAAAATCTACTATATTCCTCAATTTATATTAAGGAAAGATTATTACATAATGTATAGGTATTCTTATTTTCTTTATATTTTCGGGAAATAAATAATTCTCATAATATATAATAAATATTAGAAACGAAAAAAGCAACTTAATTTTTATTCAAACATTTTGACAGTTAATAGATACAATATGAAAACAAAATGTATCAATTATTTCAAAATTAACTGAGTTTTAATTAAAAGTAACTCGTTATTTAAAAGTTAATATAACCAAACATAAGTTAAGTTTACAAAAATAAAATACGAAAAATCGAGTGAAAAGTTAAAATGAACTTAACTTTTAACTAAACTATTGACTTATATTAACTGGTTAATGCCCATCGTTGAAAAAACCATCTGCGTGTACATACGGTTTCTGGAAAACAATGCGTACACTGACCAAATATCATTGGTAGAATTAACAATATGCAATAATCAAATTTTAACAAATGAATATTTGTTGAAATAATAAAATGTTCATTATTTTAATGTAATTACATTATTAAATTAATAAGAAATGTGTTTACAATAACAAATTAATTTTGTAAATTTCACAAAATATATAAGTTATAAATTAATAAAAATAATTTGTAAAATTAATACAGATTTTATTATTAAAATAAAATATGTTATTAGATTGAAAACATATTCTGTTTAAATTGACTATTTTGATTAACAAAATTTGTTCTACGAAGAAGAAAGAAAGAAATGAACACAAAATATTTATAATTGAATTGGACAATTTTATCCAAAACATTGATAAAAGAAATCGTTAATAAATAATAATACGTTTCGTTGTTTTACCGTTTAATTGAACAAATATTTTATTTCTGAGTCAACGGACATTTTATTGGACATAAACATATTAACAACAACCATATATTACCTATATTAAATTAGTCTATATTTCCATTAAAATCGCAGATATATTTTTGGTTCAGTTGCGTATGGGTGCGACATTCGGCGGAACGTTCCTGTATCGTATTTTTACTAGGTACCCAAATTTTTGGGCGTATAAAACATTGAAAAAAATCAGAAATTTACCCATCTCTCCGAGTTCTCGAGTTCTCGAGATGAAGAAATATTTTCTGGAAACAAAACAGAGAACAAAAAAAATATCACGCGATTAAATAAATCACGGCCGCGGCGGTGACGTTTCGCATACAAAACGCCCACCGCGGAAAACGATTGTGGCGCGGACCGGAGGTCGGAAAAACCGTGCTCTCCGCGCGCGTGTGTCGCGCCGCGTACATACTCGTTGCGCGCGTACGTGTGTATTATATTTTTGCGTTTGTATATTGTATACGTGCACCCGTTTGGCGCGCCGGCGGGGCTCGCGCGCCTGAGGTTCTTCGTCATCGTCGCCGCGTCGGCTACAAACGGCGGCGGGAGAGGGACTGTGGTGAAAATCGTACCGACGTTGACGGATGGACCTCCGGAGGCCGACGGCGACCGCGGCGTAGCGTTTAAATTACATTACACGCTCGGAATTCCCATTTTTTTTTTCCCACCTCCCACCCTCCCGTCACACTTTTTCTCGCGCACCGCGTTTTCCCCGGACAGCCCTTCGTCTTCCCCGCCCCACCCCCCGTGTCGACTTTTTCCCGTGACCCCGTCATCGCCGTATCTGCGCATCCCGTCCTATATTCGGTGTAGTATTACACATTACCTATATAATATATATATATATATATATATATACCCGTATACACCGCCGTCATTACAATATTGTTGTCGAGACACGACACCGTAAAATTGTACCCGGTGGGCTCACAGCACGAAATTAAGATGTACAGGATGGCGAACGGTACCTTATCAAGTGAAGACCGAATGTTCTTTTTTCCCAATTTGACTTATAGCGCTATTTTGTTGCGGTGGTGGTTTGTGCAGAACTAATACAGTGTGTGACAATTTATTCAGAATCCGGGACAATTTTTCAATCGAACTTAATATTTTATTATTCTGTGGCGATAACCATGAAAAAATGGTGATAATTGAAGAACTCGGGTTGATGATAACTGAGTTTTATTTACCGCATTAGTTCGAAATTCACCGCTGTCATCGTTTAGCGCTGCAAGTCAAATTGAGTAAAAAGAACATTTCAGACCGGGTAAAACAATGATAACATATCGCCGTTCGACATCCTGTACATCTTAATTCGTAGCTCACAGTAAAGTCTATATCGCCGATATATATACGTATATTATAATCCGTATCATCCATTTTTCAACCGTTTAAATCACGAACGGTTCGTACCAAACAAAATAACAATCGGAAACTCTGTATCAATTACCTCCGTCAAAGATTCAATCACCAAAGATGCAGTTCTCTTTTCTACTCGCATCGAAAACTCATACTCCAACCACATATCAAACATCATAAACCATCACTCCTCAACAGTGCATTTCAAAAAAAGACCTCTAATCATATAACCAACTCACAATCTAATCTATCTACTAACTAAAATCAAAAATAACTTAAGAACACATCCACGTCTCTGGAAAATGCAATTTTTGAAACAGTACTACTTTTTTATGCCCAATTATTAATACTTTTTGTAGGGGCTGTGTGTTGAAATCGGAATGAACTAATAATGTGAATCATTATTCGACGAGTTACGGCGAATCGAAATGTTCTAAATCAATATTGAGGTATGTACGGTAGAAATTTAAAAATGCACTCCTAAACAGTTTCAAAACACCAAGATAGAATCTTTTTAATCTCAGCCCACGACCTACCGTAAAAAGAGAACACGACCGAACGGAACATGGAACACTAGTTATGCTTGACCTTACAGAGTTGGGTAGTAACTCAACTCAAGTTAATATGAACAATTTATTATTGAGGTCAGGACCATTTTTGGACGAAAACATAAAATCCATAATAGCATTCATTTCTGCAATGAAGATTAAATGACAGTAAATATTTAGTAAATAAAAAGTTTGACTTTCAAATTTTTACGGTTTTATATTATGATATGTGTATTTAAAATAAACAACAAAAATGTGATATAAACTAGACCTGCTCCCAAGCCTTGAGTGATTGTAGGTACATTTCACGTTATCCATATTTTCTTTTAAAAAAATGCAATTTAACTGGACTTTTTAAATATTTTTTTTCATATACTTGTATAAACAATGTAATTTAAATAATATTATTGACATAATAAAAAAGTCAGTGTATAAAAAACACCAAAAATACTGATTAATAACACTATATAGAAAGAAATGTTTGTGTATCGGTATCTACTTATGTATATACGCATACAATTTTATGTACACATTTTTAAATATTTGATATGTAAAACATACGCATGCATGTGATATATTCAAAGATGATGTTGTGTATGAAATGAAATAAAATACCATCTACTATTATAGTCAACCAACTAGAGACAGCATATCAACAACTTTGAGTTGTTATCAGACATCCATACAATTTTACTACTTGAATAATAAATGTAAATGTAAAATAAATGTAATAATAAATAATTATACACAGTATTATTCTAGTGTTATTACAATATGACGAATTCAAATAAATATACTAAAATACTATATCATTTTTTTTTTTATTTCAAAATTTAACATTTAAATATACTTTATATATCAGTTTAAATTATGTATATTACGTCGGAGTAAAGTTTGATGTATAGATAGGATGTACAGTAGGAAATCCTTCCTGTTATTACCATAATATATTAATCATCTTATACTATTTATTTGTATGTACCTATACATTTTTATTATGATAATAAGTTAATAATTAACTTGTTATTAGGTAATTGTTATAAACAACAAATAATATTTTGTCAATCTATATAAATAATTATCATCGGATTCTAGATAGTTATTTATTAAATACCTAGTAATATTATATACCTACTACAATAATCCATTTCTTAGATTTATGTGATTTCTATAGTTGTCACTAAATGTGTCGATGGTTAAAAATTGATAATATTCTTATTTAATATATTACTACTTTTAAATCTCTAATTAAATTATCATATTTTACCTTTGATTATTGGCGATTGTTTCAAATGAAAATCACAAGACAATATTTCCTTGGAAAAATTGATATTATGACATTATTTTTCAATAGAAATTGGTAAAATGTACTTTTGATAATAGCAGCTATTATTATATACCTGTAACAAAAATATATAAACATGAAAATTAATTACAGGCAAATCGCTCAGTATATGACTTAATGTAATAGAGTAATATAATGAACAGGATAATTTATGGGATAATTCTGTTGAACATTTTAGTCCTAATCCTGCACAATACACATGGACATTATTCATGAACTATATAATTGTTTAATTGTTACGTCTACATTGTGAATAGTGTGGAGTTTTTTATTCATATATTAAGGTATATATTTATATATTAAGGTATATCTATGGAGTATTCAGTTGTAAGTAAAAATCGAATTTTGGTTTTATTCCTACTGATATAAATTGTATAATTTATAATTAATTAAAATATATTAAATTCCCGGTGTTCAATAATAAATATGAATATATATATACAATCAGAATATAATTTTAAGTCATTGGATTTCATATTGCTCAACTCATGAGCACAACATTCTTTACCATCTTTTTACCATCTTATTAGCAATTTTAATCAAAAAATATGCTTTTTAAGATTAAGAAAATATAGAATATGAAAATGTTCTATATTAGTATACATAAATGTTGTAGGTTAAATCTTAAAATCATTTTATGAACAATTTAGCAATATAACAGTTTAATTATTTCATTCTAGGCTAGCCATATATTGAATATAATTGAGATGCAAAATAATCGTTTAAGAACAATTTTCAGTTTATCAACTCTTTTTTATTTATTGTAACAATTTAAGGGAAACAGTAATATTAAATTACAATCTGGATAAGTTAATATATATGTGATATCGGTAAAATGATTATCTGTTAATTAAAAATAATACATATTATATTAAAATGATAAATGGGAATAATGGGTGTCATGTCGTCACAACAGTCTCAATCCAGGGGTGTACAAATGTAGATTTCCTTCCCGGGGTCCAGTAACCAAACGCACACGTGTTTCAAATATTTAATGGTTCAGAGTTATGTCCGCATCACTAACGTCGATAAACGATTTTAGGGTCCAATTTACATATATTATGGTATAAAATACGCATGTTTTCCCTCAAACCGACCATCATACATATGCTACTCAGTTACCTATAACACGGTTGTTGGTACATTGTTGTGGTAATTATATAGCTCGATGAACCCTAGTCGATTTGAACTGCGTTGTATGTGTACCACCAACAGCAACATTAGATTACAGAGGAGATTTATTATTTATCCCAAGAATGTGGGTCATTGGCATAAACCGGGTTTTTTCGTAGGAGAGAATTTGATTAAAGAAACCACTTTTATCAAAATGTATCAAATCGTAATCAATTTGATAAATTTTAATGTAAATATAATATATACTCCGTAAAATACGACTCATAATTTTTTTTTTAAATTAATATTATACAAATTTGTAGAATAATTTTCGTATAAGTTAGGTTAAAGTATATTGGATTAGATATATTCAATATTCGATTTTACCCGTTTTGTATATGGAGTACAGAAATGTGTTTCTAATTTTTAACCTTCAAATAATATTGAGTAAAAGTGATTTGTGGACTTTTGTGGTACTATATTCTCAAAGTCCATTCCCTAATTTCCGCCGACATTTATAAAGCATATACCACGACGTCATTTATAATGACGTGCATTCACCCGAACATACGATTTTGGTGTTTAATTTATTATCAGAACTCGAAGTCAACGTTCACTCCCGTCGCCGTGTGGGCGAAAAAGTTCAATTTGTCTTCTATCGACTGCGGAAAATACCACGCACGTTGCACATATTATAAATTATTATAATTTATAATATAGCGTAGCATCGTTGAAAATGTAAACGAATTTTTATTCACTGTGCATTTAAAAACACACGTATTATGATATAATAACATTGCCCTGCATGGGCTGCAGTTCAATAACACACAGAGTAAAATGATATTTTAATGTGGTATAGGTAAATGCACGGTCCGTCTATAATTGATTTTTTTTTACATTGACAGCGACCCATTCTAAAATAACGAGGAGTTTAAATCTAATGCTCGCTGATTTCGATGGTAACACGGTCGATATAATAATTTAATGACCACTCTGGTATAATCGGGCAATATATACGTATAAGCCCCGTTTATTCGCCTAAATCGTTTTCATTTTCACCAGTCCCTTATATATAAATAAATGTAATATATATTATACATATAATATATCGGCACCTCCCTCAATACGTATGCACATATGTGCATATATTTTACTGTCATAGAATTAAAATTACGTTACAAAGATTACAATATATTATTATTTCAAACGAATTATTTTGGAATACACTTCGGAAGTGTATAACCGTAATAATTTAATATTACAATATTTAGAATGTAAATATAATATGCATGTGCGAATACAATATATCATATTGCAGTGGCGGCTCGCCGGATGAAGCAAATGAGGCTCAGCCCCACCTATAGTAAATGTTTGAGATATTGTAAAAAAATAGAACTCATTTTAATCAATAATATAATATTACATTATTTTATTGTATTGGGTACATATAGTTATCAATCATCTTTCGAAATTTCTAAAAAAATATCGCTAAGATTTTTTTTTTATTAATTATTAATATCACGTCATATTGAATGATAACCGTGGCGGGCAACTGGCACGGGTCACGGCAGCGGGCGCCCGAGGGGCAAAAAATACTCAGCTGTGACTATAGTGAGTATCGTACGGTGCAGAGTGGTCGTCGGTTCGGCATGATGACGAATATTGTCGTGGCGACAGTGAAGCGAGAAAACCCGGGAGGCAAACATTTTAAAACTTCAATTGCTCAATAGCAATAAATTAATATCATAGTGTGGCCTGGAAATATTCGGTACAAAAAAAAAAAAAATAAAAAATTCATAAAAATGTTCCTCATAGGTGACATACACTTTATTCCGTGTAATTTCTAATACTAGCTAATACCACATAAATATTGGTTTAATTGTTCCCCATTGTGTTCTAGTATCACGTAGGCATTCCAAATGAAAATATTATTAATAATGTTAATTATATTTAATTTTAATTAAATTTATAATATAATTAATATTATTAATAATGAAAAATTTCCAAATGAAAATATCACTATTTAATATAGACACCTCTAATTAGTAGGTATTCCATTATAATATTGGTCATTTTAATATTCATATTATTTTTAATAAATTAATTTCGAACATTATTAGGTATATAGTTTAACTTATTTTTGCGGTATCGACTTAAATGATATATAATTTTATGGCCTTGTAAATGTTCTAAGTTCGAATCCCAGTTTAGTTTAATATGATTTTATTTTTCATGCATACCTATACTATATAGTTAAAAAGAAAAAATTTATTTCATTCTAATATTATCATATTGTATTTATTATGTAGGTGCCTCTTAAAAATATTTTATTATCTAATATAGTATCATATCTACATTTACTTAACATTCCCAAATTGTTTGCCTCACCATCCACAACACACACCAGCCTCCACTGTTATATTGTAAAAACCTGAAAATTAGTCACACCCCCGATTTTCAAAAGGCTATAAAGTATGTTGTGACAAGATAACTTAAAAAGTTAGAAAATATAATACATTTTAAGAAAAATAGCACTAAATTTTTACTAGTTACAGATCCAGAAAGAAAGAAAAATTAATTTACGTATATATAATGATGCATATTATAGATTATAAATTCTATATTAACTTCCATAATAATTTTCGAACACCAATATTCTATATTTATATTCTTTGCAATATTATTAAATAATATTAAGGTAACTACACAAGTTTTGAATTCGTCCGGTCAATACTCCAATATTTCAGCTTCGATAAAAATGGTGACCGATATTGACGGCCGATATTGCGGCTTATTGACAACCTTGTAAAATAATAATCTTGCAAATAATAATAAACGTAGACTGGGGTGTAAAAATTGGTTACAAAAAAAAAAAAAAAAATCGAATATTTTCACGTAAATTTATTATCTGAATTTACGTTGTTTCTAAAATAATTTTTCAAAAATAATTATTTAAAAATTATTAAAATCCATAATTATCACAAAAATATCACAAATGAGACCATACGAGTATATAACCATGTAGTGTGAAATAAAATCTTTATTTGGGCCGGACCGTCCGGAACCCACACACACTACTATACGCCTGCACATTCCTTCAGTCAGCCAGATGGACTCAGATATTCTCATATTTGTTTCGGCCGCTTTTACTGTCCAAATTAACGGTTTTCACTTATATTTTAATCAAATCGATAGCTGAATAAAATATTATAAATTGTATATATATATATATATATAATACAAAAATATGATTGCTTATTGATTATTGTCTATAGTGATAAATTTGATTATTAAAAAAAAAAATAAGTACAAGTATTATTCGCTAAATGCATAGTGGCGGGCAAGTTACACGTTAACCTAACCACTTTTGTCACTAGTATAATTTCGTAATTGACACAGAAATGATACGCGATCTGACATATTAGATCGGTGGACGCACTCAAATGATTTTCTGTGTGTATAAATGAAAAATTACCCGTGTGATTTATTTATCGCAAATCATTTTTCATATTATCACGTATTCACGTGTCACGTTACTTTGGTAGACGAGTTGCCTTAGAAATGTTAGTAACGAAGACGCATGCAATCATAGCATAAGTAAATAGGCATGTCAGCTATAATTCCATTTTCGCTATCACTGCCTATGTTACCCAGACATGGAAGAATCAATAACAATATCATGAATAAAAAGGATCTTGGTATATTGATAATAATATATGTATAAAAGTGAAACACGTATTGAATAAACACAATGATGATGCAAGTGTATTATTAACAGACATTTTAATTGATAATTATACTCTGTTCGCGGAGAGAATAGGAGTGTTTCACGCACCCGACTGACAAAAATTCGAATAGCTCCGTTATCTTTGGGCAGTTATCCCCTCTCCGTGACAAAATTAAATACACTAACCTACCGATCAGTGCAGCCAGCACGTGATATTTTGGGTGGCGAGTAGCTGATAGATGATGTTGCGGTGAGGTAAAACGAAAATTGGTTTCTGCGCACTCTTGCACTCTCCGGGAATTTAGTATAGTATAGTATTAGTATGGGTACACTAAATACCTATGCTATATACTATATTTTTACTCGACCATCATAATTCATAATATCTTATCTTATTGCACGTAGATATGATCGCTTTGAGGGAGTACATTTTATTTATATTCGTGATTTTAGTGTGTAATCTGCAGTGTCCAGTGTTAGTAGTGGTTGTATTTTTTACGCGTATTTATACCTATAGGAACCTACCCCAAGTTTGTTGTATGATTATTGATTTTATTATGAATGTTAACATATTATTATATTAAATGCAATACCATTGCAATATGTATTGAGTCAAAGTGGAAAACAATTATTAATCCATAATGGATACAGCCATAGACAGGATAGACTTACCGAACACAAAATAATTTGGAGGTGCAACGATAATCAAAATTGTCCAGGACGAGTACATTCATTAAATGGTAAGTATATATCAATATTCAATATATTACTTACTATTATATTTTTTAGTTCATCTTAAATGTATTATTTCTTATTTAAATATGTAGTTTTTCTAATATTTTATTTTGAATTGTGTGAAAATATAATAATAGTGACATAAGAAATTAATTTGAAATAATTTTACTGATGATATGTATAATACTATAAAATCCCCAATTTGCGCTAATATAACGCGAGCTGAAATGTCGTACGCGCTGTAATTGATTGCGCAGAAATGTCGTATGCACTGAATTGACTGCGCTCAAATGCCGCGCGCTCAAATTGCTGCGCTGAAATGTCGTAGAACCGTTTTCCGGTGACAGATGCGAGTCGACTGGTCGCCGTTGGATGCTGTGCGGTTGGATTCTCTCGTGGCGTGGAGTATAATATATATAGTTATTAGTTATTCCGGCGGCAAAGACCGAAAAAATTTTGGCTAAGAGTTGGCTGATTGAAGAGCAAAGAAAAATGTAATCATATTAACGGTGTAAATTAGTAAATTTACACTTTTGTAACTCTGTGCCTCCGTCACAAGCTAAGCTTAAAGAAGGCTCATAATTTCACTCATTTACTTATTGTTAATTTTTATATAACATGTGTATTGGAAATAATAATAATAATAAAAAAAAAAAATCATAGGTACATATTGGTCGGCCGAGGCCCGTAGATTTGGCGAAGTTAAATGTCCCTTTTTTTTGCGGGGGGAGTGTGTCATAACCGCTTAACGGTTGAATACTTTTTTAAAGTTGAATTACATTTTTAATAATAATTAAATTATTTTTCAGTTGGTGTATATTGTATTTCTATATATAATATTTTATAATAGGTATATTATATCGGCTTATATTGTTTTCAACTATATTTAGTGGGGTAGTTATTTTTTTATTATTATTTTATCATTGTTTTCCAATTTTAAATATGTTGATTTAAATAATAATAATTTTCATTGTTTAAATAAATAGTTTGAAAGTATTTTATTATTTATTGATATTATTTTATTATGATAAATTTAGTTATTACAGTAGTTGGTGGTACAGCTACGAGATTATATTAATTTTATATAGGATACGAACTTATGAAAAACTAATTATTACAAAAATACAAATGAATTGTATTAATAGTAAAGTCATTGAGAGTATTAAAACTTAATAAAAAAGTATTGTTTTTTATTGAGTTTTACAATAAAAAATATTAAATATTTACTTTATATTACTTAAATGAATCATACAATATTAAACTCTAATATTAAAATTTGGATGTAATTTATAATTGATAGCTAGTTGTGTATTATCAATTGTATCATTATATTTATTTATATGGCAAAAAAAAATGATTAAATATAATAATATATTAATTAAATGCTATTTTTGCTATTGAAATCTTGTAAATATAATGCACTCTATATGTATTTGTATTACATTTTGTAAAGTATTTCGAATACTTAGGGGAATACCTACTTTTATCATAAAGCATTCGAACAAATGTTCTAAATATTTTTTTTGAAAGTATTCGGAATATATATTCGAAATATTTTTAAAAAGTGTTTTACTCAAGTCTGTATAGTTAATAAAATCTAACGTATTTAAGTGAAAATTGTATTTAATCCGTTGTATAACTGCTAACGAAATGAGGCAAAACCGTGCCGGCACCATAACCAAAACAAAAACCTACAATTTCAGATACAAGTCGGTATACGATTTGTGATAAAATCTAGATAAATTCGGAAATAATTACAGTTTAAAAAACTAAAACCAAAACGTTTGTTTATGATCGATACCGGTGTTCCGATAACTCACTCTGAATCAGAATGTTTTATGAGAATTTACATTTTCAGTGGGCATAACACACAGACATGCACGATAAGATATCTTAATTTTAACAACCTATAACATATAATTTAAATTTAAATGCGTATACGCACGTGGCAGTTGCTGTTATTCGATTTAATGTTCGAATCCCCCACGGGCTATTTCCGGAGTGTGATCTTCGCGAAACTATTAATTTTTCACGTGACGCAATTTATATTGTAATTTGGTCGGCTTAAAAAATCAGATCCCAGATGATTACCAGTGCGATTTTATTTTTTTTATTTTTAGTAAATATGCAAAGAATACTTTATTTTAAATAATTTCATTTTAAAGTTCTATGCCTATAGTACATATCCACAATTCGCCCTGTAGTAGATACACACTGAAATCTCGTCCCCGTCCTTATAATATATATTATATACAATGTAATACGTGGTTTCGAACAAAAGAGAAAACGCGCAGTGTTTTTATCGCACTCGAAAATCTCATGTTAATAATATTACTAATTGACTTAAATATTGACTTGAGCAATTGTTGGTTAAGCGAAAAACGTGATCGATATAATATGAATGGCAGTAAGATATAATAACACTGTATTATATTTTCTTTCATCTTGAAGTTTTTCGTTTTTCTGACGAATCGTATACGTCAAAAACGACTACAATATTTACGCATTGTTGTGAAATTATTATTGTTAGTATCGTCATTCGAAATCAAGAGAAAAATAACTTTTTCGAAATATCATATAAAGACAATAAAAAGTATAATTTACAATGAATCTTTCATTTTAAATAGAAAATACAAACTACATAGTACGCTTTGTGCGAAAAATATTCTTGTAAATTTTACGCGTATTGATGCGTACCAAAATAATAAATGAAATTATTTTTATGATACAATAAATATCGAAAAATGTAATAAATGAATGTTGAACAAAATTGTATAGATCCCGAGAGATGTATTTTTTGTTTTATTCTTTAGTTATATTATTTTTAGTTATTATTAGTTATATTTCCTTTGATATATTTTTAATATCATTCGGAAAATGATATATAAGAATTAAAATTTATACTAATAACTCGTAGTCATCCCAAAGAACGCTGCCTCAAAATTATTCTTCGTAATATTCCCATAGACACCTCTTAATAAGAGGTCACAAACGACCTATCAAATCATGGGTTTTGCGTTATTGCAGTAAAGCGTTTTGGTCCTAAGGAAAGACATTTCCAGGTATGTCTTGTCATAATTAAAAAAAAACATTTCCGCATCTAAAATCTATGAAGTAAATTATTCTTTATCTCAATTAAAATGAATGCCCACAGAAAAACAGGTCCAATGCAACGCTTTGCTTGTTAGAGTTTTGGCCATGGTACCAGTTGTGGTAACCCTTTGAAATGCGTAAAATGTGCAGGAAACCATAATGCCAAAGATTGTGATAAGAAATCGGAAACCAGTCCCGAATATTGTAATTGTGGTGGTCCGCATCTGCTGATTTCCGAGGCTATCCATGGTATCATCACATTTTATCTATCTCTCAATAAATAAAAAACTATTCTCTAAAAATCCAGAAACACTTATGACCTCTACTAATCATTTTGGTCAAATGATTAACATCTCCACTGTCCTCAAATTACTATATGAACTCCTGTCAAGTATATCCACATTCGAAGAGACGAAAGAGATTATATCTACGATCATAAAATCTTTCATAACTCTTATATCAAATCATAATGTCTAATAACCACTTAAAAATTATATTTTGGAACGCCGACGGCTTCAACTCCAAAATAAACCAAATAACTGTTTTTATAAAAAATAAAATAAATCGATATTATCCTTCTTGGCGATACCAAACTTAATCCTTAAAGTAAAATAAAAATTCGTAATTATATTATATCTCATGAATGCCATGCCGGCAGTCATTTTTTAATAATGATAAAACAACCTTATATATAGAACTTTTGGTTGATATGTAAAAATTACTTTAGAATGAAAACATTCTTCAACAGAGGATAAAGTAATAAAAATATTATTATTAATATTTAAGATTTTTAAAAACGATTCTGAGCGGATTTCTGATTTATAAGAATTTTCTATGGTCGAAAAATAAAAAAAATCTAAAAAAGACCTTTGCAAAATAGTTGAGGAAACACAAAAAAAAAAAAACGTACTCGGTCGACAAACTACGAAAAATAGTCCAAGGATTGAAATAAAATTTCTTAGATGTTTTCTCCCATGAAATATCATATATTATCCCTATGCATTTTATATATAAGATTAAAATTAATCGTTACTTAAAAACAGTTAAGTTTCACAAATAAAAACGTTGTCAGGCAAACGGCCAAAAATTCAAAATAATGAGGGGAGAATAATCCGTTCACAACGAAGTCGGTGGATACAGGCGGATTTGGTTTGTATGTATACTTATACATACTATATATTTAACTTTGCATTCAATGTTTTTTTTTCCATCTGTTAACCGAAACGACAACACAAATTTCAACGGACATGATTTGGCCATTATTATTGTATTAATATATACTCTACTAGGTGTATAATATTTAAAAAAATTAATAAATTCTAATTTTCAAAATGCATCTAATCTTATTGTCGGAAATATTATCTTTTGTATGCGATATTACGTCGCCCCAAAGTAAATAGTTTAATAATAATTTATATAAACGGTATTCGGCCCTTTATACGGAAAAAAATACCATAAAATGAATGTACAAAATTTTAGTTAATGCAACTAATTTGTACCTAATTAATATTATTAAACAAATTTAGTAGATATAACTAAAAAAATATAGTTGAATAATTATAATTATTTCAACTATATTATGTTAAGTTATATTAAATATTTGTTTTAATCAGAATTTAATATAATACAAGTTGGTATAGTATCTACTATAATAATTTATAGTTATTTCGAACATAATAGTTGGAAATCCGGAGAAACCAAAAATCATCTTTATTTGTAAAATCTTACGTTCCGTATCCGTCAGGCGTCGTCCAACATGTAGTTGCGGTTATACTGTTCGTATTTTGTTGCCATTTGGCATTTAGAAAAATTATTTATATCTTACCCTTTACCACCGATGTACTTAGTGATTTATAATTATAGTACACGTTTTGTCTTCATCTGTCATTATTTTGTTTATTTTTTGTTACAATTATATTTATTAATTGTATTAAAAATAAAATACGTCTATTTTTTCGTTAATTTGTTCATTAATCGTTGACTTTTTGAAAATTTTCTGCAAGCTGCAGTGTCACCATCACATTAATCTTATTATAAACTATAATGACAATTTGTATTTCAGATAAGTATTTTATAGTTGTTAAAATACTTTTACTGAATTTGAATACAATAATAATTATTATAATACGAGTAAAATGGTCGGATTTATTAAAAATTTCAAGATACTGGTAGGTAGGTACATACGTGCCAACAGAAAGATTATTCTTTTTGTTGTCATCTAGCTTATACGACTTTTAATCAATCATTTAATTCTATGATATATTATAATATAAACTATTAAAAAAAAGTAACACATCAGAAAATCGATACAATTTATAACAACTTTAATCAAGTAAAAAACCAATGGATAGTTCCTCATTGACGAGACGCATAAGACAAATAAGAGAAGAATTTAGGAGATTGTTAGAGGATAGAAGAAAAGGAACAGTACTCTTAGTTTTTCATCCGGGAACTTTGAAACAAATGCCAGCCAGCAATGATGGAGAATCTATAGAGCCAGCCAATAAATTGGCAAGGACTACCAGTTAATTGCCTACGATCTGTAAGGTGAGGCAGACTGAGAACGTTACTAATAGGTGTATAGGTGTATGATCATGGGGAGGACAATGGACATTGAATTCAAAATAAGTATATTGTAAAAACTTCCTTTGAACTTGCTCATTCATCATCGAGTTCCCAGATTTATGAGTAACAACTGTCTCAAATAAGAGAGCCATGTTTTCGTATGAGCACAGTAAAGAGCTTTCACAGAGACAGAGAAATTAAATTACGCGAAATTTTTTGAACAAAGCCAAAAAGTTTATGTGCCTCTCAACAAATATCTTCAATGTGCATTCGAGGACATAAATTAGTAGATAAATGGAAGTAACAATAAAGCACGGATTTAATCGAACGCGTGAAAGCAGACCCATAAATTATATAATTAAAATAAAACATGGTAGAATTTCCTGTAAACGTCATATTCTGACACTTGGATACATTAAGTTTCAAGTTAAGGGCATTATCCCAGTTCCTAGATGACTAAGCGATTGAGATATACTTATACAAACTCACAATCAGAAATTTATTCGGATACGCATAAACAATTTAATGTCTGCTATAAATAAAAATAATTCAGCATGCAATAAAACAAAAGCCGCGCCATTAACTAGTATAGAAATGGTAAATTATGATAAGATGGCTCCTTGTGAACCACCAGTTGAATGTATAGACACTACAGACTTGGTACTATGCAACTTTTCTTATCTCTCCTATTAGTAGCCTATCCTACCTACATTAAAGTATAAGTAACTAGAGAAATTATAAATTATAATCAAGGAACTATAATTTATTTACGACCAAAATAATGTTTACTGTGTTCAATATATATATAAATATATTGCCCACAATTAATGTATAATATGTAAAGTTAAAAAAATCTAGTTTGATTAACAACAAAATAAAATTTTAGTGCCCATTATATATAATTTATTTAAAACTATTATATAAATTTAGTTTTATCAACTACGAAATGGTAGCTAAAATATTAACAGAAATTTATTTAAAATTACTATAAATTTAATTTGGTTGGCTATTAAGTGTAGTTACTGTATAATATTAGTTCATTTAACTATAAAATATAGTTGTTTTGTAACTATAAACATCTAGTTATTTTGACTTAGCGTTTTAGTTGGCTCTTTAGTATTATTTTTAAGATAACCATTAATGTATTTGATTTAAATATATTATTTATTGTGTAGGCATTTTATAAGTATAACGTAACTGTCCCAATAAAGATATTCATTTATAATATAATTTATGCATAATTTGTGTTCTTTAATTACTTATATTTTCAACCGATACTCTGCCCTGCAGAAACGGAACACATAACGATTTATTTTACCTCAAATTATTAGCTCCGGAGCAATATACCTCCAGTGTCTATACTGAACGTGTATATTTCAGGTAACATTTGTATAGAACCCTATAATTATAGTGTACGTCAATTCAAATTTTAGTTTCCAAATTATTTTGTATGCAAATTTACGTTTAAATATTATAATGCACGAGAACTTTAGACTTCAAACTTCAGAAGTCTAAAGTTTAACAAGAATTTGAAATAGCTCTAAATTCACTGGAAATTGCGTTGATGATACCGAACACGGTATTACGTACTTGTTCTGACAGTAGCTGGTATCACGAATACCATAATGAACGTGCGTATAACTTACAGTTATTATTATTGCTGCGGAATAGACTGCGTAATATTGTCAAAGTTCAAATATTTCGATCACCGAAAACGGAAGATCATTCCGGATGTCGCCCTTGTTTAATAGGATATATTGTTTAGTACAACGTTAATTGAAAGTTTTTTTTAAACGGGGAAATATATATTTCTTAGGATAGGTATGTATCATATTATTATGGAAAGTTACAATTTATTGGTAGGTAGTAATATCCAGGAAAGAACGACGTTCATTGCGTTCACGTTCATATGTGTGAACGACTCGCAATAAACGCCGTTTATTTCTTTCAAATAGAACCGGAACTTGAACTCCGAATTTAAGAATGTTTATGTATTTAAGGAATTTTAATTATTTTCAGGCCGTGTTCATATTATATTAAAATATATAAATATTTTGCCATAAATCCTGTTAGATTTATATGTATAATTATAAAAATACAATACTTAAAAGGCCAATTCCGTGTACCCACCTCGACGTCATAACGACAGTTTCTATGAATTGGTAATGCTTTGGTAAATATAAGAAAAACGTATGTGTCATTGAAAAATATTTAATGAAAATGAACGACCGAACGAAAACCATAATTGCTTTAAAGAACGTAAACGTAAACTTGTTATTTTAATATAAGTAAATACGTTTCGGCCAACAGTATAACATACACAATTTACGAACTGCATATTATATCATAGTACCTTATATCTCAAATTAAATTAGGTCGATTGATCTGAAATCATGTGCCATGCTCCACAGGTATATTATTATAGATACTAGACGATTTGTTGTTTTACGTTTTGATTAAAAAAAAAAAAACACTCGCCAGACGTCTGTAGTCCTAAATTTCTCATATCCGCCCGAGTAGTGATGCACAAAGCAAGACCAAGACCAAGACCATGGCAGTCTTGGTCTTGGTCTTGGTCTTGGTCTTGCAAAATTCTTGCAGTTTTGATTTTTTTTTTACTAAAGTTATAAATAAGAATAAATAATTTATTTATACGTACACAAGGGGGGATACAGGGAGCGATTGGGGTAATTCCTCACTTCCGTTCACAAAAAATAATTAGGTAGGTACGTGTGTAGTTGACTGTTTTCGATAACACCGAATTTTCAAGAAATAGTAGAATATCTGTTTACCCATATATTCGATAAACGATAATCATTTTCAAAAATATTACAATAGAATATTGATGATTGCATTACGAGAAATCTGTAGATTTGGTGTGGAATTATAAATAATGTATACCAAGAAAAAAATGTAATAAATAACGTATTTAATTCATTCATTTTTATTTTATTTAAAAGCAAGACTTGCAAGGGTCTTTTTTTATTTCAGTCTTGCTATGAAATAGTAAAATCTTGGTCTTGGTCTTGCTAGCTCTAGTACAGTCTTGGTGTTGAATTTTTGCAAGACCAAGACCAAGACCGAATTTGCCCATCACTACGCCCGAGTGAACGTCCTTTAGTGTTTTTCGAAATAAAATCGAATAGGTTGCATTGAGAACATTAAAAGATGAATTAATATAATACTATACCGGTGATTTTTTCCAAAAAAAATAGTACATTTTCATGTGCTCAACAACTATTATTGTTAAGGAGACCAGGAAAATTGTGCGACAAAAATCAGTAGGTACACTGTCCTACGAGAAAAAAGTACGCCTGGTCAATATATTGTGCATGGATCAACCACGCGAACAATACATCTTTACGGTATTAACCCGATATGGTGAATTCAAAAATGTCAATGTCAGGGCATATTTTTGATTCGGAACACTTTGATCGCACTATACGGCCGACGACGCAGCCCGAAAACCTAACCGATTTTCCGCATTCGACGATAACGATAATGGCTATTATTATAATAATATATTTTATACATCTGCTCGTATTGATTTTGTCCTTTTCAAACGCTGCCTATATTCGTCCGTGCACTACCTGCACATCCGGTACGTCCTCTCCCCGGCGTTTACACTACATTTTAGTACTCACACACTGTATAATATACACTACGATACTACTGTATTTTATGCGTGTATACTACTCCGATTCGGGTCCTATAACCCCGTGCACTTGGACCGATATATTATTATTATTATTTTACACCAGTCTCTCGGAGTTTCCATTTCGTCGCCGTATTACTTTGGCGGATTAGTTAATCGGATACGTTATTATAGCGCATTCGTTATGACATTATCGTTATAATATTATTAGACCGAGTCGGGTATCGCATTATTATTATTATTATTATTATTATTATTATTATTATTATTATTATTATTATTATTATTATTATTATTATTATTATTAGTCGCACCGGTGGTTATTCGGTACTGCGCGCCGATATCAGCACACTACTCGGTGACGGGGGACACAGCTGCGTAAAGGGCCCGCGTCCGAGTTATATTCCCGCCAATATATTCACATATTATTATTAATATACGATACGCATTTATAATGGAAAATTACGAGCTTTCCAGGACTTTGAATATTCTCATAATAATAGTCCAGTGCTGACACTGCAGACCGTTTAACCGGTATTTGATGTTTGCGCCCCCCCCCCCAAAAAAAAATAAAAGTGACCGCCATTTCGCGTTTCCGGTATCGCGCGGATACAAAAGTTATCCGCCGAATCAATATATTTTATTGAAACCCGATTTTTTTTTCACGTATACACATTAAGATTTTTCGAGGTGGAGAGGTTTTTTTTTATGTAGGAAATACTTTATGGAGGTGATTTTTTTATGGATTTTCTAAACAGTTCCCGATAACGCAACGAATAACTACATTTCGTATGGAAAATAACACGACAAGTCGTTCTAAGTATTTCTAAATAATAAACCTAGTCATGGTCACTACCGACTGTATATGTAGGAATGCAGGGGCGTAGCGAAGTAATTATTATTTTTCTGGCTAGGGCAGTGTGTTTAATTTGGTTAACCGATCGAATTTTTCAAACGAATGAGAAAAAATAAATTTTTTACAATTTGGCTGACTGAAAAGCTCAATTTTCAATTAAATTCATCAACTGATTTCTGTTTTCCGATTTGTCATTACGAACTCTTACATTGGGTACGGAACTTAACGACTTAGCTAACTGACAATCCGATTTGACCGACCGAAATAACTTTGGATGGTGGAGGGGCAAATTGCCTATGTATGTAGAAAATATATCATTTTTATAACCAGGTACCAAAAAAAGTCGAAAGTTATTATAAATTGGGAAATTAAAATAACAGAAATTTGAAATGTACACCATATGTACCTATTTACTATAGCACGTAATTTTTAATAGCCATATAAATTGTATTAGTATAAATACTCGTATTATAGACGCAGAAGCTTTGCTTAGACTCGTTTTATCGAAAGAAATTATTTATCGTTGTTTTTAAATTCAATATATCCACCAACAGTTTTCTTCTCAACGAACAAAGTACTATCATCCTTCTCGATTGGATTTTTTTTTATTAAGAGGAGGGGCATTTAAAGACTATCAGTACATCATAAATATATTGTCTTTAGAACATATTGGAAATTCTTTCGGATGATTTAAAAATATTGAGTAATACTGCTAATAATATTATAGGTTCTGGGAGATTTTACTACTTGACTTATAGGCTAGATATAACATTGATTTGAACACTGCAGACGTCGCGGTTGAGTGATTTGTTAACACGTATCTTATTATGCGAGTGTATACATTTGAAATACGCCAAAGTCGCATAAGTCGGGTATATATTGTAATCATTAGCTTATTCCTCGTTTACATAATATGCAAACGATAAATTATAATATTCATCGACTACCTATCGCGTATATAATATAGAGACCCAATGCAGCGTTGGCAGTCATAAACCCGGTAATAATATTCCAATATTGTAGCCTCGAAAATTTTCACTATTTACTTGCAGGGGTTTCAGAATGCGGTATTAAATAATTTTCGTGTTTTCTACGCTAAGGAAAATGGTTGTCGTGTAAAGATTTTTATTGTATAGAAATATCTGCGTGGCGCGAGGACGACGTTGACAGGTTCAATATCAACGCTGCTGACATTCGAGTATATTCGTCGAAATACGTCAGCATGTGTAACGCACATTGCATCTATTATCATTGGTTAAATTCTAATTTAGACATGTATTTATATAACGTACCGAACCGTCAAAAATAAATAGTATATTTAAATACGTGGAAGAAATATATATTCTAGAATTTTAGTGACTACCCATACACATAAAATTAAAATTTTCGACAAAAAAAAAAATAATAACAACTTACAGATCGAAAAGCTCATCCCTAATATTAATATAATGTAATTTATGGTCATGGCTGTAATATAATACAGTCGAATCGCGATAACTCGAAGTTGAAGGGGCATAAAAATTCACTTCGAGGTATGTATTATTCGAGATGCCTAACTCGAATTTATCAAAATTAAATCAAAACTTTGAGTTATGTAATGAAATATAATTTTAAAATTTCACGATAAAAAACGTTATGATAAATATATGTACGTAAATATTATAAAAAACTAAAATAGATACAATAATGGTATTATAAATATGTACATAGGTATGTATTATTTATCAGATACAGTAGAAAACTGCTGCTTTCGATCTTTTATTCTCACCTTTATTGGCGTAAAAATTAGATATTAATATATCTAGGCGTTCTTTTTTAAAAATTTTGGCAGCGTATTTGGTGGAATATTAAATTCTTTTGCGATGTTTTGTTACTTTTCTCCACCAAACTTACAAAAATACACATGACAGACACGACAGGTAGACACATACTAATCAGTACATACTTACTGTTATTGTACATATGCGCTATAATAATCAGTTTCTATTTATTCTTTTAATTTTTATTATACAGTACTCAAGTAGATAAAACATAATATGTTTTCCGAAATACTCAGATATAACAGATATTAATATACTTCGACTAAACTATTTATCACAACTTTATATTCGAGTTAATAAGACCTATAACAGATTGAACGTTACGAGAATTTCTAAGGGAATAAAAAAAAAAAATCGAGTTGTCAAGTTTTTCGAGTTATCAAGCTTCGAGTTATCGCGACTCGACTGTATATCGCAAATATATGCATATTAGTGTCGTTTGTTTTCTTTTTCATCTTATCTTTCATTATCTATTTTTTCTTTTTCTTCACTTTCTCTCCCAACTATAGAGTCGGCCACCCTATAGTTACAAATTTACACTTTACTCGAGTTCCCTAATTCTATTCATTTATACGAGCTCTCTTCATTATCACTCTCTATCAATAATATAAGTATTGGTGGCAATGAAAATATATAGGAAATATGCGACCTAAATAAGAGCTATATAGACATATATTATAATAATTTAATTATTTTTTCACTAGTGTAACAATGAATATTTTTAAATGAAACTAATTAACAATTTTTATTTCGAAATTTAAGATAATTTAATATAACTTTAGAGTGAAATAATACCTGTAACAGTAAGCGTAGCTGGTAAATTTTAAATTTTTTGATAAGAATTTAATGAGTTAGGTCAACACTCAATAATATTTTAGGGCTGATTATGAATTGTTTTTTTTTCATTATTAAGTAATTTTTATGTTTTGGAATGAATTTATAAACATTTTTTTCATGAATAAATACGCTTTTTAGGTAGTAAGAGTAAAGTAAGTGTTTTCTGATATATAAGTGATTGATAGAAAATTCGTTCTAGTTGGTACTTTATAGATGTTATTTTTCAATTTCCAAAATACGTTTTTGATGGAAAAATAAAAAAAATCATTTTATAAGGGAAATCTCACGAAAAGTTGTTATAAATTAGAAAATATTAATTAGAATAATCATAAGTATATATAGATATAGATATAAATATATAGTATATAGTATAGTATGTGTAATAAACAATATTTATAATTATAAATAAGAACGAGAATTATTATAAATTATAAATTTAAAATGCCAGAACACTACACCGAATATTTATTATACAACTATGTATATTGACGTTGTATTTTTTATTATCCATTTAAATGTTAATAGTTATTTTCGTATTATATATTGCACCGAAGATTCATTTAGAATCGATTTATTCAAAAAAATGATTTATCATTTTTATAAAACTCAATGTATCCTCCAATAGTATCCTACCTAATGACTGAATTGCTTCCATCATCTACTGTCCAGATTTTTCTATTTTATTTACTTTATGTTATGGGTTAAGAATTATAGGTATTAAGTATTGTTTGTTGAAAAAATACATATAACACATATAATTATGTATAAACCTTATATACGAATTATATACGCATTGGTAATTATTTAATCCTATAAAGTGTCACAGGGTTAAGTACAGATACGAAATGGGCAATATGCTAGTCCAAGAATATATCCATAAACCAATTTTTGATGAATATGACGCATAAATAAAATTAGGTATAGAAAATTATTAGATGAAAGTGTTTGCGCGATAGTGGTTTATTTTTTTTTAGAAATTTGGCACAATAATATCAAAAATCGTGTATGGTAGTCTTATTTTATTACGGGAAAATGATAGACGCACTCAGGCGTGCACGAATTAAAAACAATACTCAGATCAAACTAAGTTTTTTTGTGATCTATATTACAGTAAACTAATATCTAAATATATACACGTATCATGATTATATGAAGTTATAGATTCTGTATGTTTTACGCTGTTTATGACATAAATATATGTTAATTATTATGTATTTAACTTTCTTCAAATACAGACACGATCTGGAATAACGTAAATAAAATTAGTGGGAGAGGGTTGACAAACTTTTGAAAGATTATTGTTTAATTTTTTTTTTAAATACTAATATTATTTAAAATAAACTATCATCCAATAAATATTAAAAAAAAAAATAATCAATTGTTATTATATGATCTAAAGACTGGGTGTTAAAAGAACATGGCTTAACCTCTGTGAAAATAAAATTGTTTAATTATAATTTTTGTTATTCCATTTTTAAGCAACAATGAATCGTTGCCCAGCTCAATTTGTTATAGAGTCGACAAAATTATAAATATTATATTATTTATTTGTAGTACTATTAGTTCATAGAAACGAATGAAAATCTTAACTAATTTATTTGCACAAATTTGTTGAATTACTGGCCATCAAATAATGATTCACTGACAACAGTAGTACTTTAAAAAAAAGTGATTTGAAGATTTAGTCAGCCATATTTATAATAACACATTAACGGGCACCGACAACTTAAATTTAGCGTAGAACGCGTATTGAGAATTTAGGATGCGTACAAAAATATCCATTTAGAGGGATGTCTTTTACGTACGAATATTGTCGGATTGAAAAATGTCCTACACCGAAAAAGTGTACGGTAATATACAGGGTGTTTCCGAAATGAGTACCATAAATTCGTACACATACTCAGTGGAGTGACCCAATGACGAAAGTTTTGAAATATTTTTTCTACCTTTAAAACCTACGTTTTTTTAAATGTATTCATAATATATTGCTATAAATGTAAAAATAAATACACCGTGCTATTTCTTGCAAAATTCTCATATGAATCGATATATCACATCATTTTTGCCATATTCGCCCGACTTTGACGCCCGCGTTACGCTCGTGTCGCCAATGTGTCGCCACGAGGAAAAAAATGATGCGGCATATCGATTCGTATGAGAATTTTCCAGGAAATATTACGGTATAATATATTTATAGACGTCGAACATTCCTGATTAATTACAGGGATTTTAAAATAATAAAATCATTAGAAACAAATGTTTTATTTGTAAATAATCCAATTACGTGATTGGCAATTATTTCAGTCGATAGCTAGTTATTCTCACTCGAATTTATGGTACTCATTTCGGAAACACCCTGTATATTATGATTGTTCCCGATACCTTTACCCAAGGAAAACGGTTCGAACGAGGTGTTTTATTGTCTTGTGGAAGACGTCTCTCCGAGATATAGATTCGTCGGTTGACAGATTCGATAACACCACCTATAACCGAACCGGGGAGCATTGTGTCAGCATCGGTGGTACAGACGGCGATTGATTTCATACGTGTTGTGCGTGCATTTTCGACAAAGACGAAGATAGATTAAAACGCTCGAACGCATTCGATAATGGCATTGTATCTATACGGTACCGTGCGGAAGTTTACTTTTTTTTTTTTTGGGGGGGGGGCAGAATGAAGTTAACGATGTACTTACACTGCTGCATTTATCGCGGAAAAAAGAAAATAATAATATAAATAAAATTCCGACCGTCGTATTGCTATATATAATATAATATACCTACTATTGAACTATATATAGGTACAAGTATAATATAATAATAATCGGGTCAGTGAATAGTGTGTATACGAATCAAATTATTTTGTATTATACTGTAGTGTTACGTGGACGAAGGTCTCTCTTAAAAAAAAATTTTATTAACCTTTTGGGTTTCGTGATTTTTTTTTTTTCTCGTATTTTTGAATCAATTGTATGGGGTTCGAAGTTTAGTAAACAGTAAAGTATTCAAAATTTATCACTATCCCCTCTGAGTATTTATCTATTTTTTTCGTTGTTGTTACTCTAGAAAATCGGTTCCACTTAAACATTGGAATCGTATACCTAGATATTGTATACCGTATGTTAGAATTTCATAAAATTTTAAATGCATAATTTAGTTGAAGCAAAAATTCCAGAAGTGTGGAGGAAGAATTTTGTGGTACCAATATTTAAAAGTTTAAGATATATACAGGCATGTGAAAATTATAGAGAGATAAAACTTATAAGTCACCGGAAGAATATTTAAGGAATGATAATAGATAAAAGGATAAGAAATTACATAATTGTTACTATTAATCAGTTTTGGCTTATTCCTTTGAGGTAGGAAGTACCTACTAAAGTACTTACTTACCCTACCTAGGAAGTATGCGGTATTGATGTATAAAAGTGTATGGTATTGAACGACAACCTTGTTTTTTGAAAGGGTGTGATTTAAAATCACACCCTTTCAAAAAGGATATATTTATATCAAGATATATTTGTATAGTATTTCCGAAGTTTTATTATTAATCTTCAGACACAAAATTATTTATAGATATTCAAATTTAACATAAATTATTTATGATCACTAATCAATAAATTTGAAATTGGTGGATATACCTACCAAGTGATGTAATAATACTGCATTATTTTTGTCATTTTTATCAATACCATTATTCGAGGACTATTATAATATTGTGGTTTTAAATAAAACTCAAAATTTTTATCCAAAAACTTGAATTTTATATTATAATATAGTCTTATTAGTTATAATATTATGATTTAGTGATTGTACAAAATAAATAACAGTGCTTTTCTTCAATATTTACTCACTACGTAATTGAAATCTAAATTTTTTCGGATTTACTTTGAGTTTTAACAATCATCTGACCTATTTATTTTCATTAAACGTATAAGTAATAATATTTTTTAGTTCAATGGTATATAATAATATTTTGTCATTGAAAACAATAACGGCATCATCTGTTTCCTGTATATTGTATTATGTGATACCATTATAATCGACATTGTTAATACTTTTCCAGTTCCCATATAAAAATAATATTGAATTTATTTGAAAATATTATCTATACACTGACACACCCTTGTCGTCAATTGGATTATGTGATTATGATATTATTTATGTTCTATAGTAGTTTGATGTATTGTTTTGTTATAAGTTTTTATTAAAATATAAAAGAATTAGCATAAGGACTTGTGAAATGTAGAATCTATGAAGGTTCTAAAACTGCCGTTTAATTTTCGTCATTTTGTTATGAAAAACTATCACAAAAAAATTCGGTGTAAAAATGAAAAAAAAATGGTAACAATAGTTGCAAACGTAGAACTGCATGGGTATATCATAAAATACCTAAAAGAAGAAATCTATTTTTAATATTAAATCAAATTACTATTAAACATGTACTATATTGATGTGACAATATTTTAAGAAATCTACTAATAATCTCTACTTACAAGAATTAATTTCATTGTACAAAACTTTGCTAATAATCATTGTAGTAATATAATTTCACCACAATTTCACCATGTTTCTGGAAAAGTTATTTTTCATACCATGAACAATTTAATACTTTTTTTTTTCAACAAGATTTATAATACACATTTATTACTGTATTATTATGCAATGTATATCACTGGGTATGCCCCACTCCTGAATGGTTCATTGAGTCTTCAAAACTTTTTATTTTGTAACACCGATATGCTCTAATGACTATATTGATGGTTTACCGCCCTCTTATGGGGTTTATTATGAAATTTATTATTAAAAAATAACAATATCAAGATATAAAAAACTTGGTTTATCGAGTAAATCAATTAATATAGTTTTTGATCACGATCGATAATAATTTATACCTAATATGAATAATTAATTATTTAAACAAATATACTGTATAATATATCGGTGTATAGTATGCATAGTATAATGGACCATTATTCTTTGGGAAATATTTACCCAACTTTCATAATTATAATATGATGCATTTATAATGCTGCATTTTATTTATAAATGTCTACGTATTCCAAATAGTGATGAATCTAGTAGGTATTTCCAGTTTCAACATATCACTTTGGGACATCAAAAATGTTGACCTCCCTCTCCACCCTCTATTCATAACATTATACTCAGTGACATTTTTACCGCATGCAGCTTCGTCAAGTAGTTATAATATATTCCATAAATAATATGTGCGCCTGCAGGTATATTATTATTATAATCGTTTCGTTTTGATCGGTACTTTCACCTCTGAAACGAGTGTTTAAATTATATAAATATATAATTTGCGTCAAATTTAAGAAAACAAGAAAATTCAATCGATAAAATGTAATTTTTTTTTACCCGGAATACACAAAAATATTATATAAGCAGACAATAGATTTGAAAAAAATAACACGGTGTGTGTTTTTGATTATTTGTTTGGCAAATCTGGTGCCTACGCGTATTGACCCGATTATATTTCTACGGAATTAACAAAGTTTAGTACCTATCTACTTTACAAATTTTCCTGCACGTAATCACGTCCGTTTTACTAAAACGATATACACTCGAGTTACACGATAGTTTACAATATTTATTACGGTATGCTGAAACCTTGTTTTATCAATTTTTAATAAGTAATATCGATTCAAAAAAAAAAAAAAACAATATACCTAAACCGCTACTTTAAAGTGAACTTAGAGGATTACGTATGACATTGATAATTATTTAATTTTTTTTTTAAAAATTTTCACTGAAAGTTTGATTTTATGTTAATAGTGTTTTTTTTTTCGTTTTTTTGTTTTATAAATAATTGAGTATTGTAATTTATAATAACAATTAAGATTTGTAATGTAATTTTTAAAATAATTAATTTCGAGAATTCGTTTTTTTTTTTTAAAAAACTTTTAAAATATCATTCATGTATAATTGTGTTCCGTTTTTTCTATTCGTAACCCGTCTAATATCGAGTATGTGGCGTACGTACTGGAAAAAAAATAATGCTTAATTTATTATTGTAATGGAATATGCACACTATTAAGATCATAACGGAAGTTTTCACTTTTCAAGAAACTAAAAGTTCATGCGTTTTGGGTAGTTTATAAAAAACTTTGTTGATAGGTGTAATATTGTACGAACATATTATGCAATAACAATTATTACAAACTAAAGGGCCATACACGTGTTGAAAATATTTGGAAGTGAAAATCTGTGTTTGCCGGAAGAGACAGACACGAGGTTATATTAATATTATATTATTTACATATTCGCGTGTCGTGTACCAACACAATAATAATAAATAGAAGCACTTAGGGAAATGTATTATTGCGGTGACTGTATACAGTGTTTCATATATTATACCATTGATTATGTACGTAATTTATTCAGTTTTAATTGACGGCACTCCTCCCGACGGTCTACGCTGTTTTCCAGCGTGTAATCCGCGAGCATTATATTACTTTATATACGTTGTACACGCGGCAAATTAAAACTTTATTCAAATTTTCCATATATTTTATCGATTAAATTATAGATTAGAACGCTGGAAGGGACTTATGCCGACGGATTATTTATTTTCGGTTTTTAATAGCCGAACATAATATAACAATAACAATATTGTAAAATATCGACTGGAACCCATAAAGTCGTGCAAGATTGAATATTATTTCAATGTTTACTGCGCACGCTATGTAATATTATATACGGTACGAATGGAAAAATTATAAACGAAATACGAGATTGTATTGTACCATAATATTATTATTATTATTATTATTATTATTATTATTATATTATACGGTGTGCCTACATACATTTATACTGAAAATCTATATCGTGAAATCTATAAACAGCAATATAGGGTTTTATTATTATTTCTTTTGTCACATAACCTATAAACAACGCATGTATTACGCACGATGGTAAACTTAGTTATTGCGTGCGTTCTGTACCTATATAATAAACAGTTTAAATATGTATACAATATTTCGGTATAGTATCGTTTCCCTTTCGAAACGACTATTATTGAGTTTTATTTATATTTTCAGGACCATTTTGGAACGTGGTCGTTTTCTTTTACAGGTGCTCATTGAACGAGTTTTAAAAATCACAATACAATGGATACTATTATTATAAAGTAATGTACTGTGTAGTAATTATTAGATTTTTGAGGAAAAACCCTATAAATCGTTAAATGTTTGTTTGTTATTTGGGTAAAACTCCATACGCGATTCATCCGATAGACATGCAATTTTCCATAGAAATTTGTTGTGATTTGATGAATATATAGTAAATTATATACTTTGTTCTTTACCGATTTTATGATTACCATAATATAGACTACGGTATTAATTTTGAAAATTCTCAAGTAATAAGTAATGATTCACAATATGCTTACAAAAACTTGTCAATAGTTTTTAGATTAAGTAGATTAAATAAATTAACGTAGACACTCGCATTTAGTTAGCTTTTACTGCAACCAATTTTTTGTACTTTTAAGTACTGTACTAAAAGTAGTAATTTAAAAAATTTATCACCGCGCACTTTGATTATGTAATGCCATGTATAATGTACAAATTATTGCATTTTTTATAGTCAAAAAGTCGGATGTGTCTACAAGACTTATACGGCTAACCTTCTGGGAACGACACTCATCTTCTAGTATGAATTCGGTAAAATTATTGCAATTTTTGTGTTAGTGTGGTTGAGTAAATATTATGCTGAAAAATATTTCACAGAGAAATTTTAAATGTATTTGTTTATATACAAATATCATTACAAGCAACACCAAATTATTATCATCATGAAACTACAAAATTGTATTATACTTGTATATAAAATTTATTTTTGATTTAATTTTACTTATAATATTTATTTAATTTTTACGGAAATACGTATTGAAAAAAGTGTGATTAAAAATAACGAAAGCTCTTGATACTAAAACGTTTCGATACGTTTAACATTGTGTTATTCCGCAGTGGTATACGATGCAGTAGACTTTTGTGGATATCTTAAGCTGGCTGATGGTTGGATTTAATATTCAAACTTAATGTGCTGCCTGAGAGATCATTAAACGAGCTGTGACAGTGAAAATACTAAGTCTAAATAGAGTAAAATCAACGAGGCAAAAATAATTCCTGCAGTGGTCGAGTATATAAACCGAGTGAACCTTAATAGGACAGTTTCGGTCTTGATATTCGTAACTTTTAAGTAATATTTACATTTATATCGTTAGTTATTTCGTTATTTAAATTTATAATGTGGTAAATTGTACATGATAACTGGATAACATCTGGTATTATTACGAATAGATAACCGTTCATTATATCGAGCTACCCATTTACACGCTTGTATCCAGGATTAAATTTAAAGAGAAGGAGGATTACTATAAAACTAGATTATGGATAGATTATACTTGATACTCGATATGCACTACACTCAATATTAGTATCGAGTATTAAATTTTAAATTATTTTATAATACCTAATCATGGATATACTGCAGAGTAATACCGGCTTAAACATTTTGTTGAAAAATGATAAGTAGGAGGAATTATTATATAATACAAATTTTAATTGTTAAAAGTATAAAAACAGACTGGGTTTTTAAACATTCTTGTCACTATGTAGACAATAAATTACCTATTTGAATAGAACTCGAAACTATAAAAATTGTATTTTTAATTTTTAAAAATTTTAAATTACACGTACACTTTCTAAAAACCATCGTATTCCAAATCACTATACTTAATTATATATAAGGAAGTGTGCGGTGGGAGAAATACTGCAACAAAATTTTGTCTTCTGGAATAGAAATAAGTTAGTGTTTGTATAACACGGTCACATTGATTGCTAAAGGAGAAGACGGCCACCACGATTTTCTGAGATAAATATATAAACAGTGTTAATATTTTCAACAGTGTCCGTGCCCTAGTGATAGCCCATTTGATAAACCCACACTAATAGAGTTTTCCACTTAAATGCAGCAGCTGCACATTTTTATGTTCCACCAGCAATTGTGATGTATACCGAATTACTAAATTCGTGTTCCTCGTTACTATACTACATCAGTTATTTGCACTTAATGCATAGATAATCATACGAGCTTTCCGAAACGGTGCGTTTTATCATTATCATAATAATTGATAACAAACACACATAATTTATATAAAAAAAAAAAATACATTTTTAAGCATTTTTAACCGCGATACATAATGATTATACATTATTTATACATTAAATTACGATTTTTACATTTCATCCTTAATACGAATAATAATAAAAAAACGCTTTAAAAATAATAATTTTTCGTCTAACGAATGTGATGATAGCGATGAAGTTATTGAATATATTTTATCCAAAATATCTAAAAAATCTTTTACCAGCAATTGCAAATATTATTAAAACTATGATTTGATATTAAAACGAGTGTTTCACCTAATATTGAATTGTATTCACTGATCACGATAATCATAAATTATTATCAGTGAACTCTTCAAATTCAATCTCAATACAATATTGCAGGTTGGTGGAAAATGGTATAACATGATGGTTTACTTATTACTTAAGACCGGCTTTCTAACCCCTTATTATTATTAAATATGCAGTATAAAATTGCATTATTTTTGTACAATATTAAATTTAGTATTAGTACCTATAATTTAATTGATAAAAAGCAAAAAACACGCAAAAATAATATAAAGCAAACATAATAAGTACAAAAATAGTTTTAATGTTTATTAAAAAAAAATATTTACAATAATAGTTGTATAAAATTTTACAAATAAAAAAGGACGATGTCCTAAGTATAATATACTAAATAATAAAATGTCTACACAATTATTAAGAAATTAAATTAAATATATAGATATTTTTGAATTTTTAGCGATTAAATAACATTTATACCCATAATATGGGTATAAAATAAATATACTATATGAAGTATATATAAATATATATATTCCTATAAAATCCAATAATAATACTTTGCTAGACTGTTAGTATAACATGCAATATACATGCATGTAAATCTATTAAAAAAGTTTCAAGAATTCGATATTCAAGGTACTATTATTGATAACTACTTAGATGGAACTTACATTCGCATAAACTAGTAGGAAAGTCACGTAAAATAACATATTATAGGTACATATATTAAACTCAAAAATTTGATACCTACATAAATGATACGTCTTATATATTTTACTTTGTATTAATCGATTTACCGATATAATTTATAAGTATGGGGTGGACTAGGTTATTACTATTAAAAGATAATTTAAAACAACTTAGAGTTAATTAAAAAAATATAGTACGAATCTGTTTAAATAAAATATATACTTGAGAAGGGTCGACATGGCAAAACTATTTGGATTTGGGCGTATAACCAGTTAAATCACTTTATAAAACAATTTTAAATATGTTAATTTTTAAACGTTTAATCAAAGTAAATAATAGTTATTTTTTTCGAAAATAAAGAAAAAACAGGGTGTATAATAGTCCTGTAAAATATAATTTGTTGACTATTTAGAGCACACATCACTGCCATATCAATCAAAAAAATATCGTATTACATCAAAGTGGTGTTAAAAAATGTTAACATAATTAGTTATTTTTAGAATGAGTTCAAATTTTTAATTTCCTTATGTTAATATTACGCATTTAACTATTTTATAATATATAAATAATAACTTGTTTTTTATATTTATCTATTTATGTATTTGCTTTTATATATAATTTTTAATTTTTAGTTCTTTAAATGTATACTATTAATCTCTAACTCAAGCTCGGCTTAAAAAAGATTAATAATCATAACGTTGTACATGTCGATTGTATATTTTAAATTTATGATGATTTAAATTATTAAAAAACTATGCAGAAAAATGAGTTATAACATTTCGATATCAGGTAAGCCGATTTATGAAAACCCAATGACTGCAACACGTATTTATATAAAATATAATATTAATATATTAATATTAATATTTATATAAAATTGCATCATGCATTTTATGCAAAATCCAGCCATAACTTTTTATAATAATTTAATAATTTATTGAGTTTGCAACTAATATAAAAGCAATATTAAAATTAAATATAACAATTTGAATTAAGCATGAGTTAGTCACCTCCAAGCCAAAGGCTGTGTGAAAATGAGAGTTCAACGTTACAAAATGTATATTGATTAATATTAATTACTTACAAATTGAAGTTATAAAATATATAAATGAAATAAAAGCATAACAATAATTAACTATAATAATAATTATTATCAACGGATATAACAAATAAAATAATACTAAAAAAAATGAAATAAAATATTAATACTACATTTTATTATAAATAACAACAGAATCAATTTTTTTTTAATGGTTGAGATTATAAAAGTTATGGATATTAATATTAAATTTAGTGTAGAAATTTACAAATATATGATACGGTCCGGATTGAGCAGGAGTTTTCTTAATACTTATATAAACATTATGCTTAAATCGAGTATTATAATTATAGTTTTCTAGTGTAATGGTATTGTTATGCTTAAACACTAAGGTGGAAATATAAAATTACGAACTTGGTATGATTAAATCGATATTTAGGTTTGTTAGTTGTTTTTATAATGTGAATTGTTTATTGCGCATTGGCGAAATTTATTGATCTCAGTTTTTGTGATCCGGATTTGGGGGGTGTGCTCTACCAAATTGTCGGAGATGTGGGAGTATTGACACTGATGCTCGGTAAAGTGCTGACTTGTGGATTTTTTGGCAGATTTGTGTGAGGTGAGAATGGGAAAGGAATTAAATATTGAGGAATTACTCGTCAAGTAGTGAACTCCAGTAATAGTTTTCATCGCAATGTTCTGGATAGTTTCAGTTCTTTTCCGATTTATCTTGGAGATAAGAGGTCGCCGGGCTTCTATTTCGTATAGTATGATCGACTTGATATATATTTTGAATATTGGGATTTTTGTCACCGTTGGAATAACATCCTCTGAAGCGTCGACACGCCTGACGAATATGAAATCGCAGGTTAGCGCCAAACTACCTTTTCGAAAAAGAACAACAATATTGTTGTTTTTTTCGAAAAGGCAGTTCGGCGCTAACCTGCGATTTCATATTCGTCAGGCGTGTCGACGCTTCATTTGGTCCTTCGGGCCGGATCTCGTTATTTCGTGGTGTTTTGAATTTTTTTTGTTGTCTTCTTGTTCGTACTTCGACAATGGTTCGCCCAAAAAAACAAGTTGAAATTGCGGAGTTGTCAAAATCGCTTACACGAGTGCGTTCTGCACGAAATGGCGTATTGCGTTCCATACGTAATCTCGATATTTTAGCGAAGGAAGCAAAAATAAATATTGACAAACAGCAAGTATTCAAGGCGCGTGTAATTTCACTTGAAAAATATATCTCTCAGTTCGAATAATATCAGCAGGAGATTCTTACTATTCTAGTTGATTTAAATGTGGTTGAGGATTTCGACAATATAGACGAACGAGTGGCAGATAGTATGGAAGAAATGTGTGGGGAAATTAGGTTAGCAGTAGAACAGTTTCAACCAAAGTGTGCCCAGCAAGAGGGGATTAAGTCATCAGAGAGTGAGGGGCGGTTTCCAGACATATCATACAGTTAGTTTACCGAAAATAGAATTACCGAAATTTGATGGAAATGTCATCGAATGGTGCTCCTTCCGTGACATGTTTCAATCACTTATACACCATAATAATGCGATTTCCGATATCGAGCGCTACCATTACTTAATATCTTGTTTGTCAGGTCCCGCACTTACCGTCGTTAAAGCTATCCCTTTGAGTGCGGACAATTATTCTATTGCGTGGGATGAATTAAAAAAAATGTTTTGAAAATCGTCGGTTATTAGCAACTGCGCATATTGATAAGTTATTTGCTTTTACCCCCCTCAAAAAAGAATCTGTCTCGTCACTGTCGTCATTTGTCCACATTTTCAGAGAAAATGTCGCGGCTATAAAATCACTCGGCATTGAAGATATTTCCAGTTTTTTACTTTTTTATATAGGAGCTCGTGTGATAGATACTGAGACGCGTCGTTTATTTGAGGCTAGTATTCCACAGTCCGATATACCAAGTTTAGACAGGTTATTAGAGTTTACGACTC